>PVJH01000969.1:19836-244619 GCA_004026705.1 Nesogale talazaci | reverse complement strand
GTTGGGATTCAGGGCAGGCGTAAAAGGGATATGATGTCAAAGAGTAAAGGAAGGAAAAGTGTGTTTGGAAACTGATTATTGAAGCAATGGTACAATTCTCCTCGATGTGATTGAACCATGGAACAACATGACATTTGCATAAACTCCCAAGAAATAACAAATGAAAAGAACTACAACCACAAGAAAAAGCCATAGACCCACGAATATTTTTTGGGCTTAAACTAAATCCTAGCTCCAACTTAAGAACAATAAGGTCTTACATCATGTCCCTGTTCAATATTCACTCTCAGGAAGGGAACACAGAAAATGGGTGCTATAGCAAAATGTGGTGAAGAACTTTGATGATGCCCTGCCACTTGATAGAATAGCCTTTTGGGTCTTAAAGACTTGTCTCCAAACAAGCAACCATCTAAATGAGATGTCCACTAAGTCCGCATGGAAGAAGCATTCCATCATCAGTCACTCAAATATTCTAAATCATATAATTGTCAAAGTATGGATTAGTATCCAAGCATAATGTGTGAGATCCTGGTTTGCAGAAGGCTATGGATGACAGTGGGAGCTCAAGTTTCATTTGCAGAAGCACATAGGAAATAAGTTATGTGCTTATGGGTGTGCACTTCTATGTACACTTGAGGGATAGGAGGGAAGTGGTTACTAAACAGAGTGCATTAGAGAGATGAGTATAGAAGATCAAAGGCATAAATCATTATTATTATTATTATTATTATTATTGAATACTTTTATTGGGGGCCCTTACATCTCTTATCACAATCCATACATTTATCCTCTGTGTCAAATACATTTGAACATATGCTGCCATCATGTTCTTTTTAAAAAAAAATCATTTTATTGGGGGCTCATACAACTCTTATTATAATCTGTCCATCCATCCATTATACGCAAAACACTTTTGTATATTTGTGGTCATCATTATTCTCAAAATATTTTCTTTCTACTTAACCCCTTGGTATTAGGTATTCCCCTACCTCCCTACTTCCTCTTCCCTTATGAATCCTTGATGATTTATAAATGATTATTATTTTGTCCTATCTTACATTATCCAATGTCTCCCTTCTACCACTTCTCTGTTGTCTGTATACCAGGGAGGAGGTTATATGTAGATCCTTGTAATGAGTTCTCCCTTTCTACTTTACTTTCCCTGCACCTTTCCGGCATTGCCACTCCCACCACTGGTCCTGAGGGGATCATCTATGCTGGATTCTCCATGTTTCTGGTTCCTATCTGTACCAGTGCATATCCTCAAGTATAGCCAGACCTTCAAGGTAGAATTGGGATCATGATAGTGGGGTACAGAAAGCATTTAAGAACTCAAGGAAAGTTGCATATTTCATTATTGCTACACTGTACCCTGACTGGTTCGTCTCCTCCCAGCGACCCTTCTGTTAGGAGATGCCGCTTCTCCTATAGATGGGCTTTGGATACCCAATCTGTACTCCTCCTCAATTATAATGATATAATTTTTAGTTATTTGATGCCTGATACCTTATCCCTTCAACACTTCATGGTCACAGGCTGATATGCTTCTTCCATGTGGGCTTTGTTGTTTCTGAGCTAGATGGCCACTTGTTTACCTTCAAGCCTTTATGACCCCAGATGCTATATCATTTGATAACCTGGCACCATCACTTTCTTCATCACATTTGTTTATGTACACATTTATCTTTAGCGAGCATATTGGGAAGGTGGACATGCAATGATATGATTTTTAGATCTCTGATGCCTGATAATTGATCCCTTGCCATCATCATTTTGAAAGCATTTTCTTTATACTTGAGTCCTTGATATCAGTTCCTCATTTCACCCTTCCCTATCCCACCAGCCCTCCCTCATGAACCCTTGATAAATTATAGATTATTATTTTCATATCTTACATCATCCTCTGTTGCCTTTCACCCACTTTTCCTTTTTTCGTTTCCCTGGGAGGGGGTTATAGAGCAAGCCATGTGATCAATTCCTCTTTTCTCCCCTCACCTTTCCCTTATCCTCCTGGTATCTCTATTCTCATTGCTGGCCCCGAGGGGTTTATCTATCCTGGATTCCCTGTGTTTCTGTTTCTTATCTGTAGCTGTGTGCATGTTCTAGTCTAATCCAATTTGTAAGGTAGAACTGAGGTCATGATAGTAGGGGGAAGGAAACGTTAAACAACTAGAGGAAAGTTGTATGTTTCATCAGCGCTATACTGCACTCTGACTGGCTCATCTCTTCTTTGTAACACTTCTGTGAGGAGATGTCCAATTGCTTGCAGATGGGCTTTGGGTCTCCTTTTCACATCTCCACACCCTATTCACATTGGTTATGATTTTGTTCTGGGTCTTTTACTTTCCCTTTCTCCCACCATCATGTTTTGCCATCATACAGGTTTAGTAATTCCTTGCTGCCACATTGCCCTTGGTTAAGCCTCACTAGGCATCCTATGCCCTTCTCTCCATTGATTCCCTTCTCTTCCTTTCTCCCACCACCCCTTCTCCCATATTCCCCTGGAATCATTGGTCCCATTCTTTTTATTTCTGAATTGTTTATCCCGCTTATCTTATCTAGATAGATATACAGAGACATTTATAAGTGCAAAAACCAGGCAAAGCTAAACAAAATAAGAAAGGATGTTAAAACCAACAAAACAATAATAACACTCCCCCCTCAAAGCACAAAATAACAGCAAAAAGAAAAACACTGACTAAAATGGAAAAGCCTATAAATAGTTCATGTTCTGTTTGTTGGCCTTTATGAGTGTTTTCCAGTCTATGGGGTGCCACACTCCATCTCCAAAGTCTATTCCTGGTATTCCTTGGGGATTTCACCACTTTTCTCCCCTTGCTACCTATAGAGATAACAAGTAGCCTAAAGATTACTGGGGGAAGGGGAGTACAGTGATGCTGGTAGGGGGAAGGTAATATGATGTCAAGAAATCCACATAGAAAAAGAATGTTTGAAAACTAATTGTGGAAGAAATTGTACAATTGTGCTGGATGTGATTGAACTATGGAGTGAAATTATATATATATATATATATATAATCTCAATTAATAAAAAAATGAAAATAAAACCAATGGAAAACAGAATATTTCAAATGAGTAGCCTGATTTTACTCCTTGAGAAAATAGTAAAAAACACTAATTGCACATTCACCAGAATAATAAAAATTTGAATGAAGATAAGTTATATGGGTAATTGAAAAACTTGATTAATAAAATGAAAAATTGATTCTCTGAAAAGTTCAATGAAATCTACAAATGTTTAGGTAGTCTGATAGCAAAAAAGAAAACAGGGGATGTTCAAGAAAATAATTAAATTTAGTATTTAAAGTGACAATCTTACTAGAATCTAAAAGAATAAAATACCTAGGAATAAACTTATTGATAGGGGTGAAAGGCTTGTATGATGGAAAATAATAAAACATTCCTAAATTAAACTAGTGAAGGCATATGTAAATGGAAAGCTATCCCATGATTATAGGTTAGAAGGAGATGTTTCATTAAAATATCAATATTATGCAAAGCTATTTACAGATTCAATGATTTCCATTTCAATATTTCATCAGTATATTTTGTAGTAATGAGAATGACTCGAATTATTTGCATAAGGAATTGCAAATAATACAGTGAAGATAATTTTGTGGAAAAAAGGAGTAGAACAATCATACCATCTAATTTCAAAACATACTATAAAGAGTATGGTACTGACATAAGAGTAGACAAATAGATACCTGGAATATAATAGAATATAATAGAAACTCCTGAAATAATCTCATATATCTATGGTCAGCCTATATGCCAAACCTACGATATAGAAATAAGAGTCTAAGAATAAATGATATTGAAACTACTGGCTCTCCATGTGCAAAACAATGAAGCTACCATATATCTAAAATCATATGAAAAATAAGTCAAAATATATCAGTGACATATACTAAAGTCATAAAATTCTGAGAAGAAAACAGGAGGAAAATTTTAAGACCATTTTTTGGGCAGTGCATTCTAAATCTTTATAGGAGAAAACCCTGTCTTCCTTCTACAGAATGGTTGGTGGGTTCAAACTGCGGGATTTGTGATTAGCAGCCCAACAGTAACACACTGTGCCATCAGGCCTGCTTAACTCCTACGAATTAACAATAAAAAACAAAAATCCAATTAAAAATAGTCACAGGAGTGAATAGACATTCATCTAAATAAGATGAGAACAATTGGATTTGCACATGCAGAAAACTTAAACAGAATTTATTTCACACACCATAAACAAAATGGATTATACATGCAAACTAAAATGATAAGATTTTTGAAGAGAATACAGGGAAAACATTTTAGGGCATTCCTTTTAGCAATCAATTCTATCTATCTACCTATATCGATCTATCTATGCAGAAAAAGACAAAGGAATCAAACAGCACCTGAGAGTTTTTTTAGCTTTTAAAAGTAAAGTGTTTATCAAAACAAATGAAAAAAAATAAGTTACAGAGGAAAATTACCTACAGAAACTATATCTGGTAGGAATCTAATACCTATCATATTTATAAAACTTTGACAACTTAAAAACAAAAGACAAATAACTCAACTATTAAGTAGAGCAAAGAAATTGAGACATCAAACTGCAGTATGAGAAGACAAAGTACGATAATAATATATGTAGAAACCCGGAGTTAAAAAAATTAAAAAGGAAAAACATATTCAGCATATATTGAGCTGAAAATTGAGGAACTAATTCAAGCCACAAGTTGCTGTATTGAAAGATTCTATGAGCAAAATACTGAAAAACACAGGAAGCATCAAAGAAGGTGTAATGAATTCTCAAAGTAACTGTACCAAAATGAACTAGAGGGTATTCAGTCATTTCAATTGGTGGCTTCTGATTGAGGACCAATGGTACCGAAAAAGGAAATCCAACTTGTCCTAAGAGCATCAGCAAACAATAAGGCTGTAATAATTCATGGAACACCAACAGAGAATTTTCATTAAGCTGATGAAGCACTGGAATCAATAACTTACCAATGTCAAGAATTCTTGGCCAACTGACTGTACCCATGTCAAAGAAGCAATGTGGAAATTATAGAATAATATTAATATCGCATACAAGTAAAGTTTTACTGAAGATCATTGAACAACTGTTGCATCAATACATTGTTGGGGTGCTGCCAGAGATACAAGCCAGATTTAGAAGATTTGGAAAGGGCAATATCATTAGTGATATCAAATAGATCTTGGCTTAAAGCAGAGAATACCAGAAAGATATTGTGCTAGTCTGGGTAGAATAGAGAAACAAAGCCAGGGAGACTCATGTGTGTGTAAGAAAGAGCTTTATATACAACAGCAATTTAGAATTGAGAAAACATCCTAGCCTAGTCCAGACCAAATACATAAATCCACTATTAGCTTATATGTCTGATACAATATATAAAATCCTCTTCAGACTCAATGAATCACTTAAAATGGCACTGAATGCAGGCAGATCACAGGCCAGTGGGTGAGAAGTCTTGTGGATCCAGTGATATTGTAAGCATCTGACAGAGATCTCCATGTGGCTCCTGCAGCTCAGGGCACTAGCATAGTTGCATGTGTCTTGTCAGCTGCACTGTCCCCCAGGGAGTGAACAGAGAGTGTCTTTCCCTTCCAGAAAGGAATACAGGACTTCCCAGAATTCTCAGGAGAAGACCATGCCTATACAGAGGCCTCATGGGCTATGACCTAATCGACAGGCTAGACTCCATCCCTTCACTCTTAATTCTTGCAAATTGACAACACCCAAAAGATTCTATAACTGCCACATATATCTACTTGTGTTTTACTGACTATACCAAAGCATTCAATCATGTAGGTCATAACAAACTATGGATAATCTTGAGAAGAATGGGAATTCCAGAACACCTCACTCTGTTCATGCTGAACCCAGAAGCAATTTTTCAAATGGGGGAAGAGAATGGTTTAAATTCAGAAAAAGGGTGTGTCAGGGTGATAACTTTCAATTTACCTATTCCTTTTCTATTATTATCCGATAATACAAGGAGCTAGACTATGAGAAAAAAGGTGGCAAAAGAATTGGAGGAAAGTTTTTTTAAACAACCTTTGATACGCAGATGAAACAACCTTGCTTTCTGAAAGCCAGGAGAACTTGAGACTTACTGATGAAGATCAAGGACTTCAGGCTTCAGTATGGGTTACAATGAAATGTAAGAAAACTGTGGGATATGCTGACCCAGGTACTGGTAGCCTTATAAGAAGAACTAGAGAAAACTAATAGTGTTTTCGATGTTTTAAATCATTACTTAGAAGCTACAGCTCAATAAAATCTAGAAATCTAGTCTAGAATTGACAGAAATGAATGGGAAATATGAAACTATTTTAGAGGAAAATAAAAAATTGAAAGTAAGACTTTCTCAGTATGAGCCAACTCAGGAGGAGAAGCGTGCTAAATTGGATTATTCTTATTTGAAAAGATACTAAAATGATTTTGTATGACCTAAGTATATAGTCTTTTATATACTTATAAAAGATATATATTACTCAATATATAATCTTTTCTGAATAGATGCCACAAAAATCTTAATCTGCTAAATTCATTTATCACACTTTATTATAAAGACATATTCAGAACCATCAATAAACACTCAATCTTTATTTGGTAGAATCCAAAGTAAATCCTGAAAAAAAATTCTGAAGATGGCCATTTAGTTTTCATTACCTTAAATAGTGTTCTATTTGTTAGATAAGGAATGATGCTCTTGGCTACATTTTAGCATGGAGCTAGTCTGCAAGGGCATGAGCATAGGTATAGTTATTCTCCAAAATTAAGATGACTACTGAGTGACACAATCACCAGAGGGACTCAGCAGAGATCAGTCCAGGAGAGAAATTCAGCACTGCCAGATGGCAGGAGGCGGATCAAAAAGATGAGTAGGCACAGATCAGCAGGGCTTTGAGGGCCTAGGGGCTTTGGGCTTACCACAGTGAAGCCCACCTAGGGTTTCATTCTAGCCCCAATATTGTCTGCCACTGTCTCCACAGGACTCTCTGCTGGGACAATTGGAGCCAGTGCAGGGACTTTATCTCATCAGAGCCAGTTTGCCACCAGCCGGGGCAGAGTTTGAACCCTTGCAGCCCAGGCTCATGGATTGGGGCTTAGCTGTATAGTTACTTTGGGTTCTCTAGTTTTCTCTACCCCCCCACTGTTTCTGCAGGCTTGGTTTCTTGGTGTATTTTTCCTGCTGGTCTTTTGTCCCAAAAGTCATTGTGAACCACCAGATCACTACCCTTAGCCCAGGGCAATTATGCCTGCTACACCCTACTGGGAAATCCCCACCCTTTGCAGTGTAGCCTGAGGCTGGAGAAGTCCACCCACTCTCCACCTGGGTATTTTCTGCCCCATTTCTTACAGGGGAAGTCCAGCCTGTGGGGGAGGGAGAGCCCTTATATTTCCTCTGTGTTTCCAATTGACTGATGTAACTTCTTCCCATCTGTCTTGGTGCCTCACTTGACCAGGGAGGTTCTGCCAGCGCTGGCCAGAGTTCCACGCTGCAGGAATCACTGCCCAGCCTCCATGGCGATCTGCCTGATCCTGTTGGTTGTGCCCACCATTCATGGTGTTCTACTAAAGAGACAGTAGCCCACCACTCTTCTGTGGTGCACCCCTTGCAGCTGACACCCCTGCGCATCCCCTGCAGTGCCCCAGGCTGTTCTGGGCTGTACCATCTCAGCTCCTGGTAAAACCTCTCAGTGCAATGCTTCCCTTGTGGTCCACAACATTCTAACCAGTGGTTCCTGAGAGGACCATCCAACTTGCCCTCCAAATAATGAAATACTGGTTCACTAGGCAAAGGGTGAAGCCACAAGAGAATGCAGTGGTAGGCTAATTCCATAGTGAAATTAATCACAGGAAGTTTGCAGACACATTTCTACAAGTCTCCCAGAGAGAACCAGTATTGTTCAAGTCTCTGGAAAATAGCACCTGGTTCAGCTAAACCAATGCAACACAAACAGCAATCAGTCCCAATAACTTCAATGAAAAAACAAGAGAAAAAAAAAGACAACGGCAGAAGATGTCCTAAACCTAATGACTTGCATAGAAGAAGCAGACATTGATATGCCATGGAAAGAAATTTTCAGAATGCTGCTTGGAGTCATATAGGATATGAGGGGGAAATAATACAGAAAAAGGATTAATTGATAGATGAGATAAAGACCTTACACCAAAGGACAAGATAATAAAAACCAAAAGCAGACTCATGGAATTCACGAACTGACTGGAGGAAGCTGAAACCTGGACCAGTGACCGAGCAACGTTAACAAACATGAACAAAATTCTAATAAGATCATCAGAGAAACTGAAAAAAAAATGTAAGAGCTATGTCTGATGCTAGAAGAGGAACAACGTGAGAATTATTTGTCTGCCCGAGGAAGACACAACAAAGAAGTCATCTGCAACAATAGTTGGAGAGTTATTGGAGGAAACCTTCCCCACTTTAATGAATGAAAACCAGACTCCATTCAGGTGGCTGAAAGAACACCAGATAGACTGAATCCCAAGAAGAACTCACCAAGACACATAAGAGTTAAGCTATCCAACTTTGAGGAAAAGGAGAAAATCATGAGCGCAGTTAGGAAAAAGCAAGCAATCACATATAAAGGTTCCCAAGTAAGAATATGCTCAGACCTATAAGCAAACACTATGAAGAAGAGGAGAGAGTGGAGTAATGTATTCCCAAAATTGTAGGAAAATAACATAAATCTAAGAATACTCTACCCAGCCAAATGATCAATGACGGTAGATGGAGAAGTGTTTTCCCAGACATGGAAAAAACTCAAAAAAGATGTTAGAAGAAATTCAGCCCTACAAAAGTTCCTTGCTGATCAAGTGTGGGCAGAAGAACAGCACTTATCAAACATAAATAAGAAAACATCCCAAAGAATAACCTCACCCAGAGAGCAACAACAACAAAAACAACAGCAACAACACCAAAAAACAGCCTGGAAAATAGTAATGGCTTAAGGGTAGAAAGAAGTCAAGAATGATCAACCCTCACACACACATGCACAACACACTGAAAAGAAAAGCAGGTAGGGAAACACCCAACAAAAAATGTATAAGATGACGTCACATATTCCACACTTGGAGATAATAGCCCTAAATATCAATGGAATGAACTCAGGAGTTAAAAGACTGAGTCTAGCAGACTGGCTTAGAAAACACAACCCATCAATCTGCTGCTTGCAGGAGACATATCTTAAGACTACAGACAAAAATAGACTGAGAATCAAAGGCATAGCAAGAAAAGAGCAATTCAAAAAAAGCAGGGGTAGCAATCCTAATCGTGGATAAAATTGAACTCAAAATGCAAACCATAAAAAGAGATAAGGAGGGACACTATATGCACTAGAATAAACTCAAGGTGAATCACAGACCTTAAAGTAAAACCCCAAACTATTAGGACCATCACTGAGAGAATTGGGACTAACCTGATAATTGTGGCACAGGGATTACATAGACTATCAGAAATAGGGAAGAACACAAACACAGAGGAGGCACAAATTGACAAGTGGGATATATCAAAGATAAAACACCTGTGTACATCGAAATAATTCACCAAGAGCTTAATAAGAGAATCTACAGACTCAGAAAACATCTTTAGCAATGACAAATCAGATAAAAGCCTTATTACTAAAACCTACAATACCCTGATAGCTTCCAAAAAGAACAAAACTAACCTAGGAGGTGGGCAAAGGATTTGAACAGAAGTTTCACAGTGGCTGAAATCTGCATGGCCAATAGACATATGAGAAAATATTTGTGATCAATAGCCATAAGAGAAATGCAAATAGAAACAACAATGAGATATCACTTAACACCTTCAATGATAGCCCAATTAAAAAAATCAGAAAGGAACAAGTGTTGGAGGGGCTGTAGGGAGACAGGAATGCTTATCCACTGCTGGTGGACCTATAGGTATGTACACCCAGTGTGGAAATAAGTTAGCAATATCTAAAACAGATAGAAATTTAGCTACTATAAGACCCAGTAATCTCCCTACTGGGCATATGGCTAGAAGAGGTAAGCAATAAACCATGACCAGACATCTGTGCTCCAATGTTCATTGCAGCACTGTTTACAATTGCTAGGAGTTATAAACAACCCAAATTTTCATTCACTGATGAGTGGATTAAAAAGCCATGGTACATACATAAAATGGAGTAGGATGCATTGCTGAAAAGCAGTTACAAACACACAAATCACATCACTGCATCGGAAGAGTTGGAGGAAATTATGGGAAGTGAAATAAGCCAAGCACAAAATAATATGTACAACATGAGTTCGGTGAGGTAAGCTTAAAAAGTTAAAAAGGGGCATTGGGAAGAAGCTACTGCATACAGGAAACTCCTGCAGGGAGTTCCAGGTAGTATGACCGGGGCCAGATCAAATCCAGGGTGGTGGTGGGGGGAAGATGGTGATGTGTAGACAGGAAGTGGGGTACTAACCCACCCTAGGGGAGTGTGTATTTTTATATTTTCACAAGGGAAGTGGGACCAAACTTAAACCTGGTGTCCCAGGATCTAAATGCAGGGTGATGGCATGGAGTTTGGAGCCAGTGGAGCGATCTGAGGGCCCAACTTAAATCCTAAATACGTGGACAGCCAGCTCTCTCTCTAAGCAAATTTGATTTGGAGGACAGGACTGAAGTGGCAGCGTGGTGAGTGGGAAATTCCTAACCAGAGAACACAGGATCAAATTAATGGAGAGGAAGAGAGAATGGAGTGCATCCTGGCTCACCAAGCTTTGGGGACGATATTCCCACTCAGAACAACCAATGCACCGAGAGGACCATATGGACATCCCCACTATGAAACATGTCGCCCATTGCTGACCGAAGGCCCTACGGAGATAACAATGGAGAAGCAGGGTAGGGATTGTACCTTGTCTGACCCAACCACACCATGGCTAAACACTAAGAGTGTGCAACAGAGCATGGAGTTCCCAAGGGAGTGCCAAGGATATACTTTGGATCCAGGGTGTGGCATCCCATCTGACTCAACCCGGGGAATCTCTTGGAGGCCAAGATACAGACCTCGAACTATTTACAGGTTCTTATTTTGTTATTTTTTACATATATATATACATATATATGTGTGTGTGCGTGTGCGTGTATATGTATTTATTGGACATGGGGTTTTTTGTTGCTGTTATCGTTTTATTTTCTTTGGTCACTTCATCTTAGGATGTCTTGGCTTTTTTGTACGTATTGTTATTTCTGCAGGTCTCTCTAGAGAAGATAAGCTGGATGGACTGTCTGGAGGAGAAAACAATGGGACTGATGGTTATGGGGGGGCATGGGAGATAGGGAGGAGGGGGAAAGGAGATGGTGCTGGCCAACCTAAGGATAAGGGAACAACAAACGATTCAAAATCAGTGAGAAGATGGGTGGGTGTGATAGACCTGATAGGGACTGATCAAGAGTAATGTAACAGAGAGAAAATACTGAAACCCAAATGGTGGCTAAGCATGATCGTGGGACAGGAGGAAAGTAAGAGAAAATAGAGGAAGAACTGGGGGGTAAAAGTCATTTATAGAGGTCTAAATATAGACATGTACATAGGTGAATATATATTTTTTGTTGATGGGGAAATATATCTATATGTATATACTTACAGATTTAGAATTAAGGCAGTAGATGGGCATTGGACTCAAGCACTTCTTCAATGCAAGAACACTTTGCTCTATTATATTGGCATTCCATGATGCTCACCTTCCTGACACAATCATTGAAGGCAAATATGTGCATAAGTAAAAGTGATGAAGACAGCTGATGGTATGAACCTATCAAAGGATGTAGCATCTGGGGCCTTAAAGACTTGAAAGTCTTTGGGACATGGAAGAAGCACACCAGCTTGTGTGACCACGAGGTGTCAAAGGAATCAGTTATCAGGTTTCAAATAACTAAAAATCAAAACATTGCCTGCCTACCTTCCTGATATGATCCCTCACAACAAATGTGGGCATAAGCAAATGTGATGAAGAAAGCTGATGATGCCTGGCTATCAAAAGATATAGCATCTGGGGTATTAAAGGCTTGAAAGTAAACAAGTGGCCATCTAGCTCAGAAGCAACAAAGTCCAAAAGAAGCACTCCAGCATGTTTGATGAAGAGGTGTCAAACGGATCAGGTTTCAGGCACCATAGAACAAAAAATTATAACATTATACATGAGGGGGAGTACAGATTAGGAACCCAAAGTCCATAAATAGGTGAAGTGTCATCCCCTTACAGAGGGGTTCCAGGGAAGCCATGGTTCAATCAGGCTACAGTGTAGCAACAATGAAATATGCAACTTTCCTCTGGTTCTTAAATGTTTCCTCCCACCCACTATCATGATCCCAATTCTGCCTTTCAAATCCAGCTAGACCAGGGGATGCACACTGGAGCCAGAAACATGGGGAATTCAGGACAGATGATCCCTTCAGGACCAGTAGTGAGAGTGATGTTTCTGGGAGGGTAGAAGGAAGGTGAAGTAGAAAGGGGGAACCAATTATAAGGATCTACATATAACCTCCTCCCTAGGGTACAGACAACAGGGAAGTGGGTGAAGGGACACATCGAACAGTGGATGATATGGCAAAGTAATGATAATTTGTAAATTATTAAGGTGTCATGGGGAGGGGGTTTGGGAAGGGGGGGGGATATCAGGAGCTGATACCAGTCGGGGGCCTAAGTAGAAGTAGGATGTTTTGAGAATGGTGATGGCAACAAATGTGCAAATGTGGTCTGCATACAATTGATGTATGAATTGATTGTGATAAGAGTTGCATGAACCCTCAATAAAATGATTTCATTAAAAAAATGAAGATGGTATTGTTGTGTATATTCCATGTAGGCAGCTGCAGGGAGATCTTTGTGATGTAATAAGATGATTTTGCACAGGTTCTCATGACCCCAATGCTCTTGTTTTATATAATGCTGAACAAATAATTCCTTCTTGCCACTACTTTGCCTTAGATAACTGTGGGTGCCAGTGTGAACTCTGACACCACATTTCCTTTCTATGCAATCATCCTTATCTGATCATGTTGCCTTTATTGACTCTGTTTCAATGGTCCTACATACACATGGGTCTTTCTGTGCTAATTATTTTTCAATTTTCTCTAGCAGCAGTTATCCTGATGACAAGTTAGCTGACTTAAAACAGGACCACATACAAAAAATGAATAAACAGAATCACATTGTTCTGTTCCTCTTTTGAAAATTGCTTAGTTAGCACAGAACAAAGGTAATGAAAAATTTTACATTCATCCCTAAATTCGAATGAGCCATATATTTTGGAAGATTACAGTTTGCAAATGTAACAATTCAGTGATTCCCCCTTATATTTTTCTAATCTGGAATTCATTTTATCCTCACTCTCCCTGTGAAGTAGGTAAGGCAAGTAGGGGTGTGGTGAGGGGTGGTCAGATTCTAGGTGTTGGAATTTTAGGCCAAAGACTGATATTAATATAAACCATTTAATGATTGTAGAAAATTGGGAATGTATGTTAAACCCTCTGAGAGTCACCTTCCTAATTTGTGGAAGTTACACAATTTTTTGTCCTCTTGAGATATAAAAAGTGCCTGGGTCAAGTCAATCAGATCACAACATGATGACGCCTCCTTTTGGGAAAGAAATTCTCACAAGGAGGATTCTGGGAATCTCCCCTATTTCTGCCTTCACTTTCCTATGGTTCTGGTTGCTACCAGAGCCCTGTGGATGCATCCACTGTCATTTAATCCACAGGACTTTTCATCCATCAGCATGTGAAATTCCTGCATTCTGTATCATTGCATATGGCTTTGTGATTCTGAAGAGGGAATTAAGGAATTGAATTTGAATAGGATAGGAGGCTTTCTTTATCTACAATTGCTTCTTGATATAAAGCTCTTTCATACACATATATGAGTATCACTGGATTTTTTTCTAGTCAGCCCGGCTTAACACATAATCTGTTAAATAAGAAAAATATCTGTGCTATCTACCTCACAGGGAGATTGTGAAGATCAAATGAAATGTATGTGAAAAGTATTTAAATGTTCAAACATTGTCAAAAATGAAAAGAAAACCCAAACCCTTACAAGCGGAGCAATAGAAAACATGATAAATGAATAAGAGATAGAAATTGTCAAGGATTTCATCTTGCTTGGATTCACAATCAATGCTAAAGCTGCACAAGACATTTTAAAAATATTGGAAAGGAAGCATGAGGAATAAAGTAAACCTGACCCAAGCCATAGTACTTTCAATTGCCTCATATACATGTGACAGTTTGATACTGAATAAGGAGACCAACAAGAATTGGTACATTTGAATTATGGACTTGATATAGAATACTGAAAGTACCATGGACTTCCAGAAAAACAAAAAAAATCTCTCTTGGAAAAAGTACAGTCAGAATACTCCTTGGGAGTGAAAATAGTATATTTTAGACATGCCAGGAGACACCAGTCCTGGAGAAGGACATTATGCTTGGTAAACTGAAGGGAGCAAAAGCAGAAGTTTGGGTCCGTATCAAGGATTTTTATTCTGCTCTATTGATCTATTTATAAAGTTAATTATTATTTGCTTTATGACCTAGATCATCATGTATCTTCTATCTTCCCTTACATGTGTGCTTGTGTCTATTGAGTCCACCCACCTTAGAACATTATTGCTTTTGTAATTTTATTGATAAGGTTAATAGAAAAAATTGAATGTTTAATATCAACATCTAATGCTTAAGTCTAATTTACTTGCTTATTTCATTTGTATTAAGTATACCTTTCCTTAATTTCTTTAACACAAAACAAGTTGAAATGTAAGCACCTCTTAACATTCAATGTACAACATATCTACACATTAAAAAAACTACAACCAGAAACATTACCCATAATATTCCATTGGCATTCCAAAAGGCTTATTATCTCATAAGTAAGCACTTTATAATATATATATATATAATGTAGCAATTACACCAACTGAAAAGCCTAATTATAGAATGACCCATATGTTGATCACCTAGAATCTTGATTGACCAGAAATTAAAACTCAACAGCCTCGATTTACAAATACTTGAAATTTATTTAATATGAAAATAAGTGAACCCTGGGAAGATGGTGCTAAGATAAAGTACCCTGGCTAGAACTCACCTTGTGTAGCTCAGAGATCAGCAGGAGAAGAGGCTAATTCTGGGAATTTAGATGCAAGCCCTGGATCTTGACATTCCAGGGAGGTTTTAGACCACCCTCTCTGATTTTTTTCTTCTGGAGAATACAACTGCATCTGCTGCGGTCTGCTCTCTCCCCTAGCTCAGCAGGGGTCAACAAGATGGCTAGTATTAGCCTTCTCCATTCTCCCCTGGATCAGGATATCCCCTATCAGAACAACTTTCAAGTCGAGTTCCCATATTGCCTGGAGTCCCTCATCTCCCTCCCTTCCTCGTGGAGTCTGGAACTCATGGCAGGCAAAACGGAGCCATCATAGTTTCACTACCTTATCTCATCTTCTCTTATATCCTCCTTGCAAGACATCAGCTTTAATGGCCACCAGATTGAAACTCTCAGTAAACTTAGTCAGGGGTCCCATCCTGGTAAGCCACGAGCACAGTTTTAACTCTTTGTGGGCTATAAGATCATCTTAGAGTTTTTCCTGTTTTGTTTAAGGAACTCCCCTCCCCACTCCCACAGCCAACCTTCACACAAAGCTCTTTTCCTAAGAGAGGAATGTGGTATGCCAGTGTGTTTCAGCAGCTCCACCCATCCCCAGAATTGGTGTCTCACTGACACTGTCCTTGGGAGGACCTCCTCCTGATTGGAAGTCCACCTCCATCTAGACCCTCCACACCAACAGCCTATTTCCACTCTGTGCCTCATATGACAGGTGGCAGACAGTGCTGTGGTACAGAAACCCAATACTGCTGCACAAAATAACATTGGACTTCCCTCTTTAAGAACTTTAAGAAGCCAGCCAAAATAAAAGCCTGTATTTAACTATAAACATAATAACAGACTGTTTGCACTCTCCCTGTAGTAAATATCTATCTATCTATCTATCTATCTATCTATCTATCTATCTATCTATCTATATATGGTCAATAAATGACTCTGGTAGATATCTTAATATACCCCTCTACTACTCCACCTATAATTACCTCAAAACCCCACACCTCTTGCCTCAACAAGCCACACTGTCTTATGATATACCATGTAATAGCACACTTCTTATAATCTTATTTTGCAACTTATCAAAATTACCATATTTAACAGGAAGACTTTCTGTGGTTAATAGAATCACTTAAAACCTACTTTCAGACTGAGCTCCGGTGGCATAAGTGGTTTAGTGGAGGACTGCGGCCTGCGGGCTTGGCAGTTCAAATCGAGCAGCAGCAGCTCTCAGGAGCAGTGCTGGGTACCTCCCAGAACCACCAGAGGGCAGTGATGCCAAAAAACAAAAAGAAAAATAACAAAAAACACCCCAAACAAAAAAACCAAACCTACTTTTAAGCACCAATCTCCTATTTGTACCAACCCTCCCTCACCTTCAACTGTCTCTCCTTCCTCATCCCCACAATATACAATTTCCAGCTCCTATATTATCCCCCTATCTAGCCTAAAGAGCCCCCTTATACAACCCAGAATTGTATGCATCATCTATACCTGGATCACAAAGTCATGCAAACAACAGCCATCAGCAGCTACCACCACACAAAAAATCAATAGAAACAAAAGTCAACAACTGAAGATTATCAAGATTTTTCTGGAATTCATGGTGGGGAGGAGGGAAGTCATTGAACTTTCAGAAAGAGAATAAAGGAGGGTAATATTTAGGACCATGCAAAGCATTTGAGGATTAATTCTGAAAACAAAGAAATTAAGATCCCCAAAACTTCACACCCAAAGGAAACTCAGAAATGAAGTAACAGTTAAAAGAAATAAAAATCACTGTACAAGAGCTGAGAAATAGAATGTCTGGACAAGAAAATTGAATCTGTGAACTAGAAGACTACCAAGAAAAATAGCAAATGAGAGAAATCATCAAAAGAAACAGCAAAAGAATCTGAAGACGCCTGAGGATGATGTGGGGCATTATGAAGAGAAATAATATTAGCTCATTGCTTTCTGCGAGCAGGAAGAAACAAACGTCTACCTATGAATTAGTAAGGAAATTCTTGGAAGAAAATTTCCCCAATGTCACCAAGAAGGACACATCCAGGAAGCTGAGAGAAAGCCAAATAGATAAAACCTCCACAAAACAGCATAAAGACATATGGCATTCAAATTACCCAACTTCACAGAAGAAGAGAGAATCCTGAGAGCAGCTGGAGAGAAAAAAGTAGTCATATACAAAGGTAAATAAAAACTTCTGGAAAACAGTGCTGAGATAGAGTCCTCTGCCTAGAACTCCTTTTGTTTGGCTCATAGATCACAGATAAAAAGGTGAGTTCACAGATTGCAGACACAGAATCTGAATTCTGAGCACTCCAGGAATATCTTAGGCCTCCCTCTCAGATTTTTTGTACCTGGAAACAAAACTGAGCTGGCTCTCTCTTCTCTCCCCTCCTTCAATGGTGTTGATGGGACAGCAAGTGTAAACCTCCTCTTCTCTACCCTAGCTCTGGTCATAGGGACCCTCTCCCCCTGGTTCAGTGACCCACCGGCACAGTGGGATATTCCACATCACACCACCCATCAAACGATACCCCTGTTTCATCTGGAAGCCACAACTACCTATCCTCGTGGATCCTTAGGAGCCCTGGAGGCTAGAGAGATCCTCTCTCCTTCCCTTCTTCCAAGAGTCCAGCTCTAATGATTGCCACATAAAAACTCCCAGATTTTTAAAAATAATTTTGTTGGGGCCTCTTACAGCTACTACAATATTCAGTACATCATTTGTATCAAGGACATTTGCACACATGCTGCCACATACATTTCCAAACATTTTCCACGTGAGCCCTTGGTACAAGCTCCTCTTTTTTTTTTTCAAAAAAGCCCCTTTTCCTACTCCCCCCTTTTTTAATGAATCATTTTATTGGGGGTCCATACAACTCCCATCACAATCCATACCAACATCAATTGTATGCAGGCCACATTTACACACCCATTGCCATCATCAATCTCAGATTTTTTAACCAGGGATCCCATGCCAAGTAAGCCAGGGGCACAATTTGAATTCTCTGGAAGCTTCAAGAGTATGTTAGTTTTTTACCCATTATTTTTTGAGAAAAAAACTCCCACAAAACTCTTTTCCCCACCAGAGGAACTGAAACTCAGTATTCCAGCATGCATCTGCACATCCTCCTGCCCCAGTTAAGCATCTTACTGACAGTGGGACTTACTGCCCTTAGCAGAAGCTACCCCTGATTGGAAGCTCCCCTTCAACTTAGGCCTATGTTCCAATAGCCTTTTTCCACCCTGTGACCCAGAGTAAGGGGCAGACCATACTCAGTGGTGCAGAATCTCAATCATGTCCACAATCTAATACAGGAGTGAGTACAGGGAAACGGTGTGTTATCAAAATGAAAGGCTTCTTCTAAAACCAATAACAGGCTTTCTGGACTCTTCCTATATCAAACACTGGGATGAAAATGAGTCTGGTAGATTTATTATTATGGCCCTCACCATCACCATCAATCATTGGCTCAAGACCTTGCTTCCCCCACCTCAGTAAGCCATGCTCTTATAATATACCAAGTAATAACACACCTCTTATATATCCCATTCAAGTAGTCAAATGTTTCTGTATTTAAGACTCATGCAAAAGGAACACAGAGAGGGATATCTTACACTTCCAGACCACAGGATTCTCACATTAATATAAGTGAACATAAATTCACTAAAAAAAGAGCAGTAATGTCTGCTGATAGAGTCTCTTTTGTCACTGGCCCTTTGCACTAGGCAGTTGAGCTCAGATTCCCAATTCTCCCGGCTGAATTTTACAGGCATAGTTGCCACTAAGGATGATGAAGTGACTGAACTACAGGGACCAGCCTATGGTTGATAAAAGTACAAATAGGATATATATATATATACACACACACACACACACACACACACATATATATATATATATATATATATATATATATATTTGGCATTCAATTCAATTTGTTTGATTTCTAGTCCCTTAACACATCATCAATCCAAAACTTAGCACCCAAATCACAGACAGAACTGCTGGGTAAAGGTTGGAACTCAAACAAACATACATGAAAAGCTCTTGACATTACAACAGATCCAAATGACATTGAAATAATAATAACACACTACTATGAAAAACTGCAATCAAACAAACTTGCAATTTAAAGGAATAGACAGATGCATTACCCACAAAACAGATCCATAGCAAAAGTAGAAATAGAGCATCCCATTATGAAACTACCAACCAATAAAAGACAAGGTCCTTATGGTTTCACAGGGTAAGACCACCAAGTATTCAAAGAGTATTTGACATCAATGCAACACAAATTGTTCCAGAACATAGATAAAGACACCAAACTTCAAAAATCTTACCATAAAGCCACCATATCACTGATACCAAGCCAGACAAAGACCCTACAAATATAGAAAATCATACACCAATAACTCTCATGAACATAGATGGCAAAATCCTCAAAAAAATTCTGGCATCATATTAAAAAAGTTCACCATAACTATGTGGCACTCATTCTAGGGAGTCAAGGATGGTCCAATATTTAAAAAAAAAACTATCAGTGTAGTCAGCATATAAACAAAGGCAGGAATAAAAATCATGATCACTTCAATAATGCAGAATATAATTTTACATTATTCAACATCCACTTTTTATCAAAAAACTAAAAAAATAGGAAAAGACATAAAAGTTCCACAACACAAAAAAACATATGTGGAAAACCAACAGCCTGCATCATCATCAATGAGGAAAATCTATAAACATTTCCACTGGAAACAGGAACCAAACAAGAATGTCCCCTATCATCCATCTTATTCAACATCGTGCTGGAAATTTTAGCTAGAGGCTTCAGACAGCAACAACAAAAAAAATCAAGAAAATACAAATAGGTAAAGAATTAAAGGTGGTTATTTTCATATGATATGATCATATATATATATTATATATAAAACACAAAAATGCCCACAAAAAACATAATGGAAACAAAGGAGGGAGTTGGAATGGTAGCAAGATATAAAATTAATAAATAGAAATCAAGTGGGTTCCTGTATATCAGAAAAAGGAGTCAAAAAGAAGATAGTAAGAAAGCAATGCAACAATCACAGAAAAGATGAAATACTTAAGAATAAACTTAACTAAAGAAACAAAATGCCCATACAGAGAAAACTACAGAACATTACTATAAGAAAGCAAAAAATCCCATGCTCATGGATAAATATTTAATATTGTGAAAATACTACCTAGAGCAATCTATAAGTACAATATAATCACAATCTACATCCCAAATACATTCTTTAAAGAAATGCAAAAAACTAACAACCAATTGCTTTTGGATAGGCAAAAGACCCAGGATAAGCACAGAACTGCTGAAGAACAACTGAATAGGAGGGTTTGTACAATGTGACTTAAAAACCTAATATGTAGTTTCAGCAGTCAAAATAGCCTGGCATTGATACAATGTAAGGTATAAAGACCAATGAATCACAAAAGAAAACACAGACATAAATGCATCAGTCTCTTGGAAACTAATCAATAATCCCAATAATGGCCCATATGTCCAGTACTAGTCTATAAATTCCTTTTCAGACTAATGCTGAGTGCAGGAAGATCACAGACCAGTGGGTGGAAAGTCTTGTGAGTCCAGTGGTGGTGTAAGCATCTCAGATTTAGTGTGGGTCTCCACATGACTTCTCCAGCGCAAGGCTCTGGCTTCATCAGTGGTGCTCCATCAGGTTCACTGCCATCAGTAATGGCATCAGGGAGTGAGTGCTTGTCCTGCTTCCAATGAATTATTTATCTCCTTAGCGCCTCCAAATGAGGTCTTCAAACTGCAACATAATTGACAGACTAAACCCCACCCCTTCTCTCTTAAGTATCAAATTGACAAGAGGTTATGTAACTGCTACACTAACCATCATGGAAGTGCAAATGAAACCCAAAATGAGATATTACTTTACACCCACAATGCTAGCACGATTAAAATAACAAATTCTGGAGAGATTAGAACTCATATACACTGTTGGTAGACTTATAAATACATATAACCCCAATGGAAATTATATGGTCATACTTAAAACAACTGGGAATAGAAAACCCATTGAATCCAGAAATACCACTATTAGGTATATTACTCAAAGAAATAAGAGACACAAGTGGAGATATGCTGTCCCATATTCATACCAGAACACTTAGCAGTAGCAAGAAACTGTAAGCCTCACAAAGGCTCAACAGTGGAAAAAAGTATAAAGAAACCATGGCACAGACAGTGCAATACTATTCATCCCTAAAAAACGGTGAGGAAAGCATGAAATACCACATAAAATGGAAGGACCAGAAAACCTTTATGTTGAGTGAAGTTAGTAATCACAAAAGACAAATAATATGTGAATCTGTTTCTCTAAGGGCAAATGTCAATTACACAAATCTTCGCAACTAATTCACAAAGAAGCTACCTATTGAGCATGAACCATACATCACCCCCTTATGTGCACTTCATAGGAATAACCTAGAAAGAGAAGACCTCTCATTGGCTGGAGTCACTACATCAAGTAGGGGGAAAATGGAGAAGACCAATCGTTTGATGCTCTACAACATTAAGTTGTAACAGATCAGCAGACCTCCTACAGGAATGAGAGGAGAAGCTTACTGGAAAATCAAGTTAAGAACAAGGGATAGGAGCATCCCCATTTTAGAGGAGACACTGATAGTTTTGTTAGTAGATATTATGATACTCTGGATAGACTAGAGAAACAAATTCATAGACACACATATGTGTATAAGAAAGAGATTTATAGAAAAGAGCCACTTAATATTGAAGAAACATCCCAGCCAGTCCAGATATTAGTACATACATTAGTCCGATATTAGTACATATATCCGATGCCAACCTATAAAGTCCTCTTCTGACTCAGGAAACACATACAATGACACCAATGCAGGAATATCACAGGTCAGTGGGTGGGAAGTTCTGTGGATCCAGTGTGATTACAAGCACCTCAGCACTGCCAAGGGACTCTATGTGACTTCTTTGGTTACAGAGGTCTTGTATCAGGGTAGGCCCTTGTGGCATCTCCAACTCCCAGGGCATATTCCCAATGTGCCTATCATCTCAGGGAGTGAGTTGAGAGAGAACTGTCTCCTGCCTCGAAAGAGGAAAAGCAGAAGCTCCCAGAATTCTCAGGAGAAGGCTATGCCCACACAAAGGCCTCATTGGTTCTATCTTGATTGATGGGCCAGACTCCACCCCTTCATTCTTAATCCTCTCAAATTGACACCAGAGTATGTAAACTACCACAGTATTATATATAAATGTGGACTGGATTGTGGGGTGGGAAACAACCTCACATTGGAAAAGGATGCTAAATCTAGGGAACCTAAGGGGATAATAAAACCGATTTTATGTTTCTGGGTAGACCCTACAAATATGCTTCTACACAATCCACAGTGAACCATGATATGGAAAAAAGCACTATGATTAACCTTAGATGTAGGTCTTTGAGAAACATGGTATCACCCAATGGCTACATGAGAAAAACTCAACCTAGATGCCTATTGAACAAAATGTACTGTAACTCAAAAGTACATGCACCCTTAGACTTAAAACTGATAGATTGTGATGGGTGAGGAAATGAAGGTTGACTACCCCAAGACTGTGGACATGACAGTCATTGGCCCTTGGGTGGGACTCTTTACTTAGTGGGTGTCCAATGAAAGGGGACACAGAACTGCTACATATTTAATATTCAATGGTTCAGTTGCATTATCATTACAGGTATCAATCTGTTAGGCAAGGATCTGCAACTGTAACTATTGATACAGGAAAATTTTCCCTACCACTAATTCCTTTGCTCAGTGTAAGTAGATTTCAATCAACTGTACACAAGCTGTACAAAACACAGCTTCTGGCTTATAGGTTGGAGTTATACTATGCTAACTAAGCTCCTTATATCAGCCAAATTTTAAATTCTATCATTGGAAAATTATTGATGCTATCAATGCAATCACCTTATTCTCTAGGGGAATGATAGCCAATTTTTTTTTCATGCTTCCCTGTTTCACTGTGTTTTGTTTGTGTTTTGTTCTTGTAGATTTTTGTTTTTGTCATAATACAATTGCCAAAGTAAACCAGAGTTGTTTATAACATGTAGACATGCAGGTGTATTCTGTGCCCCCACGTAACTCTAGCTCCAATCTAAGAAATGTTAATTTTTATGACACGGCCATGTTTGATACTCGTGTTCATGGAATGATCCCTGAAGGTAAGTGTGCTTACAGTAAAGTGTGGAGAAGGAAGCAGATGGTGCTCAGCTGTCAATTGAAATAATGTCTGTCGTCATAAATGTTTGTATTCAGTCATCTAGCCAGCTAAGTGAGGCATCAACTATGTCCACATAGAAGAAGCACACCAGCCTGTGTGATCCAAAGTTGACAATAACAAAATCTGAATATATGTCAAAGGGAAAAGTATCTAAGTTTAAATTGTGAACACTCAATTTTTAGAAAGCTATGGAAGACATTCATAGACCCAAATCCATGTGCAAAGTATCTAGTCAGATTAAGCCTCTAGCATCTCCCCTCTAGTCACAGGCAAGAACTCAAACAGCTTTACTACCAAAGATTATTATAAACTTGATTATGGTGGGTCAAATCATGGTATATGATATGTGGTCAGTTGACCTCCTTCTTGACCCAACCTGAACTTTCCTTAGGCTCAGATACTTCTCACCATTTCTCTTATTTGGCCTTTTAAATATTGATGGTCTTTTCTTTATTGCAATTCATTTGTATTTCTATTTCTGTATTATTATTATTATTTTTTTCCCTCTGGTCATTTAAAATTTTTGTTTCTTAACATTTTTGTTGTGTTTTTTAGTTTGTGAAGCACAGAAGTGGATGCAAAGAGACATTAATGGATACATTTTTTTCAGGGGCTGTGGAGGGTAGGGTAGGTGGGGTGGGTGAAGAGATTTAGAGAACTAAAAATGAATGCAGCAGAGGGGAGGTAGCACTAGAACTAACTGTGATGATGTATATACAACTCTTTAAAAATTGATTTAACCTTGGAAGTTCATGATAGTTGAAAGTTATATCAAGAAAACTACTAAAAAGAAAAAGAAAAAATGGAACCAAACTTGAGCAATAGTTATCATGGTTGAAGGGGAAAGAGATGTTGCTTAAGGGACATTGAGTTTATGTTAATGGAGGTGGAATGATTTGGGAAAGGATATTAATAATGGGTCTACATCATGAGGAGTAAAATTGATGGCACTGAATTATGCATGTAGAAGTTATGGAATTGGAGAATGTTTTGCATATTTTTGTCACAATTAGAAAAACAAAACTTCATGAATAATGAGTACAAAGAAGAAAAATATGTTCTAGAATTGAATGTGGTAATAATGTTAGATCTCTTCTTAATATGATGGAATTACTGAACTGTATGTCAGTAAAGTCAGTGAAGTGCTAGTTAAGCTATTAAAAAACAAAAGCAAAAGTGAACAGATGAGATGAAGCTCAGTTCTCTTTGCAGAACCCAAGCAGATAAGTAGAAATTGGAACAACATATTCCAAAATTTGAAAGACAAAAATTGTCCACTAGCAATCCTATACCCAGCAAAGTTATCCATCAAATTGAAGGAAACATAAATGTATTCTCAAGCAAGGAAATACTTAGAGAATTTGTTTAAAAAATCATTATCAAAAACATCCAGTTCTTTATGGTCAGAAAGCCAATACCTGCAGCACTAACACAAGACCACCAAAGCATGTAACATCACTCAATAATCAACACATTGATAACAGTATTCAAAATAATATAGATCTAACAGGGAAACAAGGACACAGATAAATTCTTGGCACCTCTCACTAAAAAAATTGGTGGGGAGTTTAGTAACATACCAAGCACCCATAATACGTGACGACAGTAACAATCAAAATTTATAATCAATTATCCTGATGTCAATGGACTAAACACAGTGACCAAAAGACAAAGAGTAATAGACTGGATTAGGAAACAAGATCCATCAATCTGCTGATTTCAAGAGACACACCACAACTCACAGACAAAAACAACCCGACAATCAAAGGACAGTGAAAAGTTTACGAGGCAAATGGCAGTCACACACAAAAAGCAAGGTTGGTAATATTAAACTCCAACAAAATTGACTTGAAAGGACATGATGTACAGAGGGACAAGAATGAGTATAACATACTGTTAGAGGGAACAATTTACCAAAAACATATAACCATTATAAACATATATGTGCCCAATGAAAGACTCAAATTCTGCAAATCATCAAAGAAATGAAAAGAGAAATCACCAGATAAATAATGAGTAGGAGACTTTAATATGCCTTTTTCAAGGAAAGATAGATGAACAGATAGATCTGTGACCTGTTTCTTATTTGGGGGCCAGGAAGTATATGTCCAGTAATGATACTAATGGATCATATGGCATTTTTATTGATATCTGTTTTAGAAATTGCCTTCCACAGTGATTGTACATATTTACAAGCCTACTCATACCCTCTCTAGCATTTTTTATTCTCAGTTTTTTTAAAAAATTGACTATGGTTATGGGTGTTAGATGGTATCTCATTGCTATTTAGACTTGCATTTCTTGGGTGGCTAGTGAATGAGAGCATTCCTTATGTGTTTATTATCCATGTGGTTTCATCCTTTGTATATCATTGGTTCAAGTCCTTTTTCCAAAGTCTCCTGGGGCTATTTGTTTTGTGTTTTTTTTCTTATTGTAGGCTTGAAATACATAGATTTTTGGTAATTCATCATTTGTCTGTTATAGTCTTGCAAAATACCTTTTCCCAATCTGTGGGCTCCCATTTTACTCTTTGAATGAAAATTTTCAATGTACATAGTGTTTTTATTTTAATAAGTCTCACAAATCTATTTTTTTCCCACATTGAGTGCTTCTTTCTTTATATCTAATTACTTGTGGAGTTCCTGTTCTATGGCATTGAGCTTTGTACTACCTTTCTCACTTATGATTGACAATCCTGAAAAGATTTGCTTCTACATTTAGGTCTTTGCTCAACCTTGAGTTTGTTTTTGTACATGGGGTGGGACATGAGTCTTGTTTCCTTCTTTTCACATTAGATATCCAGTATTTTCAGGATTTATTGAAGATGGCATTCCCTTTCCAGTTAATTATTATTAGATCTTTGTCAAAAATCAGTTGTCTGAAATATGGCCAAATGCACCCCACCCCATTATAGGGGAACAATATAACAAGGGTTTCTGGGGGTAGAATGGTGGAGGTAGGGGATAAAGAAAGCTGATATCAACAAGTTTAAGAAGAAAGAAAATATATCGAAACTGTGAATGCAATTACATAATACTACTTGATGTGATTGAATTATGGATTACTATAGCATCTATAAGAGCTACCCCCAAAATAATTAATTAAAAAAAATTAGTTTTCTGTATGCAGAAGCTTTTATTTCTGGAATTTCTGTCCAATGGGTATATGCATCTACAATTATACCAGTATTAGACTCTTTTGATCCCTGGAGCTGTGTAATAGGATTTGAGTTCAGCTAGTGCCAAATCTCCTACTTTATTCTCCTTTTTGAGAAGTTCTTTGCCTATCCTGGGCTTCTTCCTTCTCCATCTGAGGTTGGTAATTAGTTTTGTCATTTCTTAAAGAATAATGTTGGAATTGGGAACAGAGTTGCATTTAATTTGTAGATTGCTTCTGGTAAACTATATGATAAAATATAATTACCACATAAATACCACGTGTTAATAGCAGGCATGTGAAGGTGCTAGGCACAATATATGTATGTATGGATTGTGATAAGTGATGTACGAGCCCACATAAAATGATTTTTAAAAACCTAAGAACCATGATCATATCAATTGATACAGAAAAAAAAAACACTTGACAATATCTAACACCCATTCCTAATAAAAGCTCCATAAGTAGATAGAAACAGAAGGAAAAATGTTCAAAAGCCTCAGGACTGGCACAAGCTCAGGTTTCCAGAATATTTAATCTGCTGGCTATGGTGGCCATATAGCATGAGAATGGTGCCAATGAATCATACGCCATCCTCTCTAGGTCTGTATCTTGAAAGTTACATAGGCAGAGGTTTACTCACATCAGCTGGGATGAAATTGTCAAGGAAGGAGTTATTGACTACTGAGTTGCTGCAATGCAAAGTTATAATGAGGTCCCGTTGGACAGGTAGATAGAGGGATGAGGGACACTGATGTTCCCATAGAATCAAGTCAGGATAGGGGAAAGGAAGCAGACACGTCTGGGGAAACACAAGTGAATAACTATTGGTAGAAAAAGGTGGAGGATCAGCCTCCAAGTTAGAGGGAAAATGTCTAAAAATTATTTTAAGAATTCTAACGGGGCGGGGGGGGGGGCGGTGGAGTATCACTGGTACCATGCACCAAATAAGCCACATTGTCCTGAATTTCTGACTACATCCTGGGGATCTAGGCCAAGTGCCATATAACATTGGGGCATTGAATCCTGGATCTCTGAGGCTCAAAACATGCTCCAAAGACTGCACCAGAGAGATTTGATTCGAAGGTTTCACTTGGTGAATTTGACTCTACGTCAAACACATTTGTAACCTGGAACAAAAATTCATGGTGTTTGAAGAAGCAGAAAACAGTTGTGCTAAGAGTATTAAACTATCATTAGCAGACAACTGACTTACTACATCAATGCCCTACATGTTGCATTATGATATATATTATTTCAACAAACCTGTGACTGACAATCTTTGCATATATTATTGTAAGTTTTCCTTGACAACTAACTCTCATTGTTTGTTTAAATAGCATTCCCTCATGAAAGGACTTATTCTTTACAATTTGAATAATTTATGTGTTGCTGTATGTAGTTAACCTACATTGTCCCAATATCCCACTTTCCACAGTGTTTAAAAATTATTATCTGGGGTTAACCAATGACAATAGTAATGAAAGATTTCCCCTTCCCCCCACTAAGGATATGATCATTAACACTCTTTACCATAATTTAACATGGAGATCTCTAAAGGGAGCCAAAAATAGATTCAAAAGATAGCTTCAGTAATGAGGTTTAAGCTTAAATGGGATTTGAACTAAATCTTAATTCCAATTTAAGAAGACATGCCTCTACTTGACACTTACCCACAGAAAGGAGACACAGAAGATATGGATGCTACAGAAAAGTCTGGTGAGGAAATTGGTGTCCATTTATGAGATCAAATAGTGGCTAGAGTTTTAAAGCCCTGGGTTGCAACTATGTAAGTGAGATGTCAAACAAGTCCACATGGAAGAAGCACAACAACATCTGGGACTGAAGGATTGTAATCATATAGTTCAAAACCAAAGGAGGAAATTTAGAGCAAAAATTGTGAGATTCTGGTTTTCAGAAGTTTTTAGATGGGAATGGAAGCTCAAGATACATCTGTAAGATCTAGACAGTAAATGAACATCTGATGCTTTCCCTCTATTCATAATTGGGTGATGGGAAGAAACTGGTGGCCAAACATTGGAGGGATGACTATAGGAGATCAAAATGATGAACATTACTTGAACAGCTAAAACATTGTTATTTGATCACTCCCTGATGCAAGTTGGTTCTAATTTGACTTTAAACATTTTCTGTTTTTGTTTTTTATATTGGGGTTTAGCTCAGATTAATTTTGTCACTGAGGGTACACTGATAAATATTGCAATTCTCTGCATGCACAGTTGGCAGTAATCATAGCTATATTTTAGTTCTATTTGAGTAAAAGCATGTCTGCCTTAAACGATCTAAGACATTGGAAACTACAACACTGTAAGACTCTATAATGTTCTATAAAGCAATCCAATATGTACAAAATGCAACTATAAAAGCAAGGAACAGTTACAATCATGTAAGATTTTAAGCTACCAGTGCACAAATATGCAATTTAAAACAGCAAAGTCAAATTTATGTCACATTTTGAGATAAAAAAGCAGATTCTATCAACACAATGCCTAAAAAGAACATAAAAAAGATATACCATTTTTTTGCTGGTATAAATTAGATCATCAAATCCATGAGACAATCCAAGTCTCCTGACATTAACTTCGGGAGAACTTCTCTAACATCTCAAGTAATCAACCGTAACTGTTGCTTTTATGAAATTCTTCAAGTTAAATCATAAGCAGGGTAATTTTCGCATACTTCTGCAAATCTACTTCATTGTGATTTCCTCAAATTTAGCATTTCCCAATATTTTCTTCAGTGTTTCATTTAACTATTAACCTGTGGGTGTTTTATTCAGTTTCTTAATTAAAATTTCATCATCTGAACTACCTTCAGATTCACTTTTCTTTTAGAAGTGGTTTCATTCATATTTTGTGGTGCTGCCATCTACCTCCTTTGTTTTTCCCCAAACAATTTTATTGGCACATAACCTATATATTATACAATTCACAATTCATTCACATCAAGAGGAGTTGAACAACAACAACACCATAATCATTTTTAGAGCATTTTTCATTCCTGTACTGATTTTTATTAGCTCTCCCTTTCCCCGCAACCTCCCTTGGCATACTCCAAATGGACCTTTAGTACTGCCTGTAGATTTACCTAACATGGATTTAATATACAGGAAAACATTTTAAAAACTAACAAGAGGGGCCCAACCCTGGTGGCACAGTGGTTGTGCATGGGACTGCGACCCACTGGGTTGGAGGTTCAATTCCAGCAGCGGCTTCACAGGTGCAAAGGTTGGGCCTCCTCCTCCCACCATCAGAGGGCAGTGATGCTCCCCCCCAAAAAAAACACAAAAACTAACAAGAATAAAGTAAATCAGATAAAAACTTCAATAGGAAACAAAGCAGAACAGAGAGGCCCATAGGACTGGCCCCACCACGAGATGACGTCCTTCACTGTCCCTACAGTGGACAACACTGGAGACACACAGTGCAGGTATTGAGCCCAATCTGACCCCGCCACATGGGGGCCAAAGACTAAAGGTTTGCAACAGAACAAAAAGGGGAACAAAGTAATGAAGTCCTCAAGGAATAACAAAAATGGACTTTGGGCCAAGGTGTGTCACCCCATCAAACTGGACCAGAAAACACTCCTAAATGTCAACAAACAGACCTGAAACCATTTATAGGCATTTCTCTCTTTTTTTTATTGTTGGTTTTTGTTATTGTTGTTTGGTTTTCATTTGTTGTTTTGCTTTGTCTTTTCTTCTTTGTGTGCTTATTATTGTCTCTGCAAGTCTATCTAGATAAGATAGGTGAGATAAACAATTCAGAGGAGAAAGCAATGTACTGACAATTCCAAGGGGGCATAGGAAGGTGGGAGAGGAGAAGGGTGTTATCAAACCCATGGACAACAAGTGGTCTAAAAGTGATGGCTAGGAGATGTAGGATGCCTAGTAGGGCTCGAACACGTCACTGAAGACAAACTGGGTGCATAGCAAATGTGGTGAAGAAAGCTGATGGTGTCAGGCTATCAAAAGATATAGCATCTGTGGCCTTAAAGGTTTAAAAATAAACAAGCGGCCATCTAATTGAGAAGCAACAATGCCTACCTGGAAGAAGCACACCAAGTTGTGTGATGATGAGGTGTTGATGTGATCAGGTATCCGGCATCAAACAAAAAATAATTTCAATGTGAATGAGGGGGTGTACAGAGTGGAGACCCAAAGCCCATCTATAGAAAATTGGATATCATTTTACAGAAGGGTCACAGAAGTGGAGCCAGTCAGGGTGCAGTATGGCACTGATGAAATTTACAATGTTCCTCTAATGTCTTAATGTTTTCTCCACACACAACAACTGTCATGATCCCAATTCTATCTTATAAATCTGGCTAGGTCAGAGCATGTATGCTCATACAAATAAGAGTTGGAAGCACAGGGAATACAGGAGAGATAAAACTCTCAGGAACAATAATGACAGTAGTGATACCAGGAAGGGAAGAGGAAAGTGGGGGGTGGAGAAAAACCAATAAAAATGATCTATATATAACCTCCTCCCTGAGGAATGGACAACAGAAAAGTTGGTGAAGAGAGACATTGGTTATTTTACAGCTTTACAGCATGAAAAAAATGACAATTTATAAATTATAAAGGGTTCCTGAGGGAAGGAGGGTGGTAAAGTGAGGGAGGAGAAAGAAAATGAAGAGCTGATACCAAGGGCTCAACTAGAAAAAAATTGTTTTGAAAATGATTATGATAAGAAATGTACAAATGTGCTTGACACAATGGATGTATGTATAGATTGCGATAAGAGTTGTATGAGCCATCAATAAGATATTTAAAAAGAAAAGAAAGCAGATAATATTAAAAACTAGACCGAATTTAAGTGGATCATTAGCATGATCAAATGATAGAATGTTAAATTTTAACTTAACTGTATCTCCAACAATCCACTTTCCAATGCATTCTGCATGTCATTAGTACCTTAAACAGATTTTTTTTATTTTTAGAAACTGTTTTCAGTGTTTTAGATGTCTTTTGATGGCCCCTCTTCAATTTCTTTATCTTCATGTGAGTACTTCTGGCTTTTCTTTTCATCTTCATCACTATTTGATTCATTTGACAGGATTTGAGGATAGTTTGTTCATTTGGATTTCCTTGCCATTCTAGAAACTCTTCTGTTCCCTTTTACTGCCTTTGCTAGACAATCTTTCAGATTTGTGCAATAGCTTGCCAGAGACTTTGGATGCTTTTAGAAATTCAAGATCCACTTCACCAATTCACTATTTACACCTGAGCTCTCCATGTCAAGAACCTCACAGATACTCTTCAACATGGCATTCCTGAACCTTTTCAACATTTCTTCTTTTTATATTGGAAAGTTCTTTTTAAACAGCCACTGAACTGACTTACATTCTTCTTTAATGTGGACACTGTGACTGGTTTGTTGTAAAATAGTTTGTATAGGTTTCTAAGTTCATCATTTTCTTCTTATTCAGTTTCGTAAAGTTTCTGTCCCTTGCTTTGTGCAATTGGAAACTGCTCTCTCTGTAAGGTAGAGATGTGCATTTTCCACCTGCTTTTTACTTTTTCTTCTTGCCTTCCATAATGAGACATATTCCTTTTTCTTCCTCTTAACTTTTACTACTTAAAATAAAACACAAGCAAACAAAAGTACCAAGTTCACTGCCATCGAATCAATTCTCACCCATGGTGACAGGATAGAACTGTCTCCGTACATTTCTGAGTCTGTAACTCTGTAGGGAGTAGAAAGTGTCATCTTTTTCCTGTGGAGGGTCTGGTGGTATAAACTAACCTATAATTTGAATGCAGTCCCCATCAAAATTCATAGGCTAATAAAGTATAACAACCTTCTTTGCTGATTTGTAAAATTGATTCCTCAATTTTATATGGAACTGGTCAAAGCAATCTTGTACAAGAAAGATATTGTAGGACTCTCACTTTGTAATTTTAAAGCATATTCTAAAATACCATGATCAAAATCATCTCACACTGGCTAAATTATATTTTTTGTCACACTTTATTTATATTTTAAATGTCACACTTTCAGAACGTATTTTAACAACATGTTATTCCATTTTTCTCTAGGTTTTCCAGAAATATCTTGGCTCTTTTTACCCAGATATATTAAAATCATTTTATTGGGAGCTCTTGTAGAAGTTTTAACAATTCATAATTCAGCTAGATAATGCATAATTATAAAATAGCTGCTATGTTATATATGCTATCATTGTTTTTATCTGTACTATACACCATTCAATATATCCACTCACCTATAATTCTCACATTCATTCCCTTTGACTGGGATTATACAGTCTTCATTACTATCAGCTCCCCCTTCTTTGCCTTCCCCAACATCTCTCTTCCTGTACCCTCAGAGAATCATTACTCCCATTACTGCTTATGAAGGGTTATCTATCTTGGTTTTCATGAATCAAATGACCTTAGTTATACACATGAGCATACTCATGTCTAACTGGGTTAATGAGGTAAAACAAGAACCATAAGAGTAAGGGGAGTATATTGTGTTTTTCATTAGTGCTATACCACACCCTGGAATAAATATCCCATTCTGGATGGCCCTTCTTTGACCGACTGACCAATTATCTTTCAGGTGGGCTTGGTGCCTCTGCTCTGTCAATGTTCCTTCACTTCTATTTGATTGCTTTAGTCTGTTTTTGAACTTCTGATCAATGCCTCCTTTTCACACAGGCTGGTGTGCTTCCATGTTGGCTTTGTTGCATCCCTGCTCGATGGCCACATGACTGACTTTAAACCTTTAAGATCCCAGACATTATATATTTTAATAGCTGGTCACCATCAGCTTTCTTCACCACATTTCTTTATGCACCCATTCTTCAGCAATCATATCAGAAAATTATCTTACAGTGCTGGATTATTAGAACAAGCTGTTCTTGCACTGAGGTAAGATTTGAATCGAGGCCCAAAGTTTATCTGCTTCCTTATTGTATATATATGTGTAGGGAAAGCCATAGGACTAAAGCAGAAGTACCGTACATCATTTGTTTCTTCATTGTCTGCACTTACCAGGTTCAGCTACCATTTGCTGACTTTTGCTAGATTCTAGCACTCCATGGGCATGCACAGAGTAGGGGCGACTGGCATTATTCTTGAACACCACAGTAAGGATATCACCAACTTCTCCTCTAAGCAGTGGGCCTAATATATGAAAAGGAAATAAATCCTATTAGTATAGGAGTGGAACAAGCAAAAAACATTAGAGAAAGTGATGTTCCTGGGAATTTCATACCCACAAAAGGAGGAAATATCAACAAGAAGTGGTGCCTCCAATTTGCCCACCCAGTTCTCTCTATACAATAAAGTAAGGCTGTAACAAACCCGAGGTCTATGGAATCATTGATGGGAAGGAGTGAAAGTTTGGCCTAAAATACAGAGTTACTGAGGTCTGTTCAGTGGCCAATAGGTCCTTTCTGGTCCAGGGCAAGAATGAGAAAACACATTGGCTCTTACAAAAGTGTTATCATTTTTGTAGTCCTTTATATTATTAAATTAGACCTGTTCCTAGCATTGATTTAAACTTATAATAAGAGACCCATTAATATAGAGGTCTGGGAACACCTAGCTTAAGTTGCAGCAAAATTAAAGGATTCCTTCCTTTGAGTTATGCTTTGTCTGATTAACTTGAGTCCATGATATATGGGTCAGTGCTTCTTTAAAGCAGACTTATAAAGTATGACTATAATTTCAATATGCTATAGGAAAAACTGATAATGGGGAATGGGAAGGTCTTCCTGATATGACATATCTGGAGCAACTCTGGCCTCTAGATGCTAAAAAGGAAGTGGAATTTCCATACCCAAAATTCCTAAGTGTTTTTCTGGTTCAGTTCTTGGCTGAGGGATCTTGAATGTACCATCAGTGTATCCTCTGAATATAGCTTTTTTGTATTTTGAACCCAGGAGTCCATTCTTATTGCTCAGGAAGATGTGACTATAACTAGAGGAAATAAAAGAATCCTGTAAGTCTTTGACCCTCAATTTTGGAAATAGAGAAGGTAAGTCTGAACCAACTTATGCCATATATATGCTTACCACATTGGATGCATGCACATAATTATAGATAGGAGGTTTCAGTATCTATCAGTGTTTCCTTGGTTACCTATCATCCACTTAGAAATTTGAAGTACTGTTAATATGCTAATTACCGCTAATATATTAGGAACCCTGGTGGTGTCGTGGTTAAGCATTGGGTTGAAATCTGTATGGCCTGCACTTCAAAACTACCAACAACTCCATGGGAGAAAAGTGGGGCTTTCTACTATCGTAAAGAAGTCACAATCTTAAAAACCCATAGGTGTTGCCATGAGTCAACATCAGTTTAAAGACAGTGAGTTTTGGAGTTAATATGTTAAGTGCACTGGACTTTACTCAGTAGTCCTGGGTTTTATATTCCATCTTAAGGATATCTTACATGAAATTAATTTGATTAAAATACAAAATAGTAGGTGGTGGGAGAGTACTAAGTGTTACTGCTGCTGAGTGGGTGAGAAGCAGCAGAAAAGACATGAAACCTTACAGGTCTTTCTTCATGTGATGCTTTCCAGTTTAAAAATTGTGTTAGGCCAGGTGAATAGAGAAACAAATCGAGAAACACTCATATATATGTACGAAAACTTTATATCAAGAAGCAATTATAACTAAGGTAAACATCATAGGCCAGTACAGCTCAAATTCATAAGTCCATTAGTAGCTTATAAAGTCTTTAAACTTGCACAGCCACACACAATGATGCAGAATACAGGGAGATTACAGTCTAGAGGTTACAAAACTGGTGGAACCTTAGTACGGTTCCATGGTGGAAATATAGTAGGGTTCCAATAGCTCTCAGTGTGGCCAGCATGCAGGAAGTTGTGGGGGAAATAAAGAGGGCATATCTTACATTCATATACCATCAAGGTGTCTTCAGGCTGCAACTTGATTCACAAGTTAAACTCCTCCCATTATCTTTTTACAGGTGCCATATTGGCAGACACACAATCTAGCACACAGATATTTATTATTTGTTACTTATTTATTAGTCATTTTACCATTTGAAATTCCTAGCAGGTATATAGTATTGCTAGGTCCTTGAGATGGAATCAATAACCCAGACATGACAAGACTTACTTACTGTGACACTGTCAGTCAACTAGGCAATCAAACTTGCTCATCCTCCTTCCCTCCCTTCTACCATAAAGTCTCTAAAATCACATATTTTGAACTACACCACCTAAATTTATAGATGAGTAAAACAGTGTTCAAAGAAAGAAGCCACTTTTATCAGGTCTCAGAGTAAGTTAGTAAGGAGATACTATCCTTCAACAATCACATATGAGTATGCAGCAACATTGGAAAGGGGCATTTACAGAGCACTGCAAACAATTTTTTTCGTGCTAAACTGTGTTTCAGTTTCCATTCTCCCTTTCTTCTTTTATCAATAATAGAATCACATAGATTTTTAGATGGAAATATGTAATGGGTTCTCACCCACAAAGGCAGCAGTTCAAAGTCACCAGTCACTGCTCCGGAGAAAGATAAGGATTTCTACTCCATAAATAATTAAAATATTAGAAGTCCACAGGTTTCTTCCCTGTCCTAGAGTTGCTGATTTGGAATTGATTTGATGGTAGTGAAGTTTTTCTTAAAAAAATGTTTTTTTTGGCATAAAATTCACATAGAATATGAGTAAAATCACATCAATCATCACCATAATTAGTTTTAGAACATTTTTGTCATTCTTGGTACTTGTTATCAGACCCCAATTTCCCTCCAAATTCTCCTGTCATACCTACAGAGAACCATTAATCTAGTTATTATCTCTATCGATTTAGCTGTCTTGGGTTTCATGCTTAGAAAATGCTTCATTTAAACTGACAGCAATAAGAAAGAAAGAAAGAAAGACAGATAGATAGATAAAACCTCAATAGAATCTAGTAGTGAGTTCTGATGGCTGCTTAACAAGACTTAAATTTTCCAGCCTATCTTGTAGCTGGGTATATCCCTATTAAGCTCAATACAAAGGGTTATACAAAGAAGTGATGTGTACAACTTTCTGGTAAAGTCCTTAAAAATGCTGATTGTTATGGATTTATTTCCAAAATTGTGGCAGTTGCTAATGGCTGAAACTGGAATGAACATCTTGATACTAGAGATAAGTGTTAAGGCTGGCATAGTTCACCTAATAGCCCTGCACCATTTATGTCTAAACTGCTATTGAGGAAGAAATAAACTTCTATCTTGTTATTGTGATTTTTGTTAAGTGTCATCAAGTAGGTACTGACCCATAGTGACCTTATGTAGCACAGAACAAAACACAAGCAGCATTGTTCTTCATGATTTTTTTACATGTCAGTCCAATTCAACTCATTTTTGTTTAAGATATCAACCTTTATACATTCCATTTAATTTTTAATCACTTCCAACTTTCTTAGATTGATGCTTTTCACATTCCAAGCTCCAATTATTAGCATATTTTGAAGATATTTTTCTCTACCGTGAAACATGCCCCATCAGCAAAACGCTCCATGGTCAACTCCACCCTGAGAAAGCAGTTCATCTTCAGTCACGTTTCACATTCCAGAGGAGCCCATTCTCTGGCATGATCTCGGCAACGTTATGCTTCCATTAATTAGGCCTTCAGTATCTCACAATATTTTGAACCTATGCATAAGGTTTTCAGCTGCTAAGTTCCTCCAAATGGAGGATCTGAGCCTTCTTTGATTGTCTGGACTCTTCCCTGAAACATGTTCACTTTGGGTGATTCTGCTGGCATTTGAAATGCCAGTGACATAATTTTTAGTATCACAGCAATACACAATCCTCCACCGTATGACAAAGTAACAGACAAGTAGTGGCTATCATATTTAAGCCCCTTTGTTTTAGACTTTTTTCTGCTACATAGCTTAACCTGTACTTTAGTGAAAGAAACGGCATTCTTTTTCATAAGGGATGGCTGCATTTGGGTGATTTTCTCTTAAGTAAAATTATCTATAAATTTTAGGTCGAGGAAAAGTTCTTTTTATTAATTGGATGAATTAAAGCAAGACTAGAGAAAACGTTCAAGATCCTTACAGCAAAGCTAAAAGAAACACTGACCTGGAACTTGGAAGATCTGTATTTTAGTCTTTGTTCTAAAATTTGTTGATGTTTTCATCATTATTAGAAGTAAGATTTAGATATATTGACATGTTAAAAAGTGACCCTAGCATGTCTTTTCTTTTTTTTTTTGATTTCCAATATCCTTATCTGCAAAATAGTCCAGAAACTTTGAAAGTGTGATATTTCCTTTGTGAAATCATACCTCTCCTCAGACTGGTTGTGCCATTCCATTTCCCAGCTTCTGTCAGGGCAATAGTCCCATTCTACTTCTTCTGCCATGATGAAGTAGATTCTTGCAGCCTGGTAGGTCTGGCGAGGAGAAGCTTGGTGGCCAGGACATAGAGAGACATTGTAAATTGCACTCATCCCTGCTTTCCGATGATTGCCCTCTTGGCAATAAATTTCAAATATTCCTAAGGGAAGAATAGAGAACAAAACTTGACTCAAGACACCCCTGGTAAGTGTTTGGACCTGTGTAATCCTCACAATTGTTCCTAGCTCAAGTCCATTTTGCAGTCAGAGATCTCTCCATTCTTTAAACTCTTAACTGTTATATCACATGGTTAAAGCCAAACAGACTCAGTAACACTTATAATTTAGAGAGATTTCTTTCACAGAGCTTATAAAGTAGAACCCATAAATCAGATACCTCTGAATTTTAGAGATGTGTTATGAAATAAATCATATCATTGTGAATGACAGGGAGTGCAGAGTGGGGACCAAAAATCCATCTCTAGGCAACTGGACATTCCCTTACAGGGGGCTCATGAGGAGGAGACAAGTCAGTAAGGGTGCAGTGTAGCAACGATGAAACATATAACTTTCCTCTAGTTCTCGAATGTTTCCCCCTCCCCTCCACTATAATGATCTCAATTCTGCCTTACAAATATGGCTGTACCAGAGGAGATACACTGGTACAGATAGGAATTGGAAACATGCGGAATCCAGGACAGATGAGTCCTTCAGGACCAGTGGTAAGAATTACGATACCAGGAAAGTGGAGGGGAGGTGAAGGAGAAAGGAGAAAGGAGGAAGAGTTTACAAGGATCTGCATGTAGTCCCCCTCGAGGGACACACAGTGGAGAAATGGGTGAAGGAAGATGTCAAATGGTGTAAGATATAACAAAATAATAATAATTTATAAATTATCAAGGGTTCATGGGGAGAGGGAGCAGGGAGGGAGTAGGAAAATGAGGAGCAGATACTAGGGCGCAAATAGAAAGCAGATGCTTTGAAAATGATGAGGGAAGCAAATGTTCAAAAGTGCCTGGCACCATGGATGTATGTGTGAATTGTGATAAGAGTTGCAAGAGCCCCCAATAAAATCATTTAAATAAAAAATATGAGTTCTGTAGGATAATAAATGGCATGAGAAACAGTAGCCCAATTGAGAAGAAAGGCAATTAATAGTTTAGAAACTTTGTTGGACATTCTAGACTTTCCTAGTGATGAATGAGGACATATATTACAGTACTGTTCTAGAAATAAAACTATCTCCTGATGGCTAATCTTATACACTTAGCTTCCAATTGGCTATCTCAACAAAGTAACAAAAACAGAATGCCCCTTCATTACTTTAGAATGTATCTCCAAGGATGTGAACAGAGTGTATTCGAAAAATGGATTATAGCAGATGTAGTTATGTTAAAATTTAATACCTTATCATTTGATTTCCCTCAATTTAAAATTTGCTCTAGTTTTTAATATGCTTTACTTTTTTCATTTAGGGTTTTCTCTGCTTTACTGTGTTATTGTAAGGTGTTTTGTTTGTATGTTTTTCTGTGCATAAGATCCAGAATAAATCTACAAAGACAGTACCTGGATGAATGGATGAATGTTTTCTTGGGGGTATGGCATGAGAGGTTTGTGTGTGTAGATGGGGTGGAGGGGATGAGGAGTTAATAACAATGAGTGCAAGAAAGAAGAAAATGTTCTAAATTTACTTTAGTGATGGCTGTATAACTCTTCTTGGTATGATTGAGCTGTTGAATTATATGACTGAAAAAGATAATGCTATAGTTTATAATTGTTACAATTTTTTGGTGATTAACTATATGCCTTTGCTCTGTTTTTTTCAATAATTTTATTGGGGGCTCTTACGATATTCAGTACATCATTTGTATCAAACATATTTGTACACATATTGCCATATTCATTTCCAAATATTTTCCACTTGAGCCCTGGTATAAGCTCCTCTTTGGTTTTTTTTTTTTTTTTGCATCACTGCCTCTGGTGGTCCTGAGTGCTACCCAGTGCTGCTCCTGAGAGCCACCACTGGATTTAAACCGCCAAGCCTGCAGGCCGCAGTCCCGCATTCAACCACTTACATCACCGGGGCTCAGCCCTCCCTCCTTTTTTATGTTTTTTAGGCATCACAGCCCTCTGGTGGTGGGAGTAGGAGGCCCAGCCTTTGCTCCTGTGGATCCGCTGCTGGAACTGAACCTCCCTCCCAGTGGGCCACAGTCCCATGCACAAGCACTATGCCATGAGGGCTCAGCCCCTCCCCTCCTTTTTTTAATGAATCATTTTCCACATAGAGAACCACACCAACACTGAGATACTTCTACCACCACTAGATCCACAGGACTTTCCACCAATTGGCCTGTGATCTTCCTGCATTTGGTATCATTGCCCGTGTTGCATTAGTCTGAGGAGGAATTTAAAAACTGATATTAGACATATCAGCTAATATTGGACTTGTGGAATTGATCTGTACTGAGCTGGGATGTTTTCTTAATACACAATTAGTGTTTATATGAAGCTCTTTCTTGTACAAAAAAAATAGATAATGTGCCATTAAAAACTTAAGGTGGATCAGAGACCTTGAGGTAAAAACCCAAACTATTAGGGTCTTCAGTGAGCGAATTGGAACAAGCCTGAGAACTTTGGCTCAGAGACTACATAGGCTGTTAGAAACAGAGAAGGACAAACACAGAGGAGCCACAAATAGAAAAAGTGGGATATACTCTTTTTCTTTTTTATTATTCCATTTCTCTCTTTTTCCTCTTCTCCCCCTCTCTTTCCTATCATACACCACTGCTGGATTCCAGGCCACTACCCTCCGCCTAGGGCAACTCAACCCAAATAGCAGGGGTAACTCCAGTCTGCACTCTGTTGGAGGGCTGCACACCACACGGGTAGCTGTGACAGCCCTTTACAGTGCTCCGTGTGGCTGAGGAAACCTCCGTTAAGCTTTTAAGGTGACCTTGCTAACCAGAGTAATTCTTCCCAGTCCCACTGGATCTCTGCACTAAAAGGGCACACCAACCTGCCATCTTGGGGCAAGACTCAAACACCCCTGGGCCCACATTCAGGCAAAGAGGGTGATCTTTTTATCCTATCTCTTTTATGTTTTCCTTCTCTCTTTCTTCTCTCTTTACTATCACAGTCAATCTTAGTGCTTACAGCTGTGTTTTTCCCTTCTTCCTGTATCTTTTCTTTTATTTCTTCACTCTTTCTTTGCTCTTATCCTCACATTATGCCTTTCTGTTTCTCTCCTCTCCCTCTCTTTCCTTCTACATAACATTGCTGGTTTTCAGTCCCTGACCTACTGCCTAGGGAAATTCTGTCCACCTAGTGGAGAGACCTATAGCCTGGCACCTGTGACAGTGCTGCACATGGCGCAGAGCAGTGCTACACACAACATGGGGTTCAGCAATCTGTTTTATTCTCTTCTTTGCTTTTTTCCACTTTTATCTTCTTCTTTCATGCATTCTTCTTTTCTCCTCTTTTCTCTCTTTTCTCTTTCCTGCCACAGTCTCAGCAGACTCAACTTACCTTTTTTTAAAGTTTCTTTTTTTATGTTTTTTACTTTTGTTTAGTCTTGGCACTTTTTTGGTAAGTGGTTGTTAGTTTACTTGGCATGATTGCTCCTGCCTTTGTTTTATTCTTTTTCTTTTCTTTTCCCTCTCAATCCTTTCACAAGTCATTATCCTTGTCCAGGCCTCTTCCCTCTGCCCAGGGTAACTCTGAAGGCCCATTTGGGAAACTCCTGCATGTATTTGCTGGCTTTGTACTAAGATGGGGAAATCATGCCAGCCCCCCTTCTTGCCCCTAGTGACTGTGGTTGCTTTCCTTAAAATAGCTGGGGGTATTCCAGCCTAAATCCTGAGGCTCTACTAGTGACTGAGGCAATTCTTGCCCACCACCTGTGGGACAGCACACTTCTGCAGTAAGATTCACCTAACCGCTATGGCATCTCTCTGGCTAGGGTAATTCTCCCTGCCAGGTACAGTGTTCTAAACCAGGGACGATAGTTTCACATGCACTCCTCAACATTTCAGTTACAGAGGGAAACTCTACATGCCAGTTGAGGTGCTCCAATCACTGTGAAAAAAGCCCTACAAATTTCTTTGGGATCAGCCAGTGAAAAACCACCTTTGTGGACCCACAACAACCTGACCAGCGTGCCATGAAAGGATTTATATTCTTATATTCCACATAACAAAATATTGGTCATCTAGGGTAAGAGTAAAGCTACAGGAAGATACAGCGGTAGCCTGACACCCCTTCCCCCAGTACAGCCACCTGCAGGTAGTTTTAAGAAGCAATAATGCAAGTCTTCCAAGAGAGAGCTCAGTGCTCTTCAACTCTGGAAGATGGCTCCAGGCTCCTCTAAAACAACATATAAACAGCAAATAGACACAACACCCTCCAGGAGAAATCAGGAGAAAGAGAATACAGGAAGAAGTCATGAAGTGCCTAGAAGAAGCAGATATTGTCTTGCAACAGAAAGAAATTTTTATTTGTTTTGTTTGTTTTTTTGGGGGGCATCACTGCCTCTGGTTGTTGTGGTTGCTATCCAGTGCTGCTCCTGAGAGCTGCCACTGGATTTGAACTGTCAAGCCTGTGGGCTGCAGTCTTGCACTCAACCACTTACGCCACCGGGGCTCAGCACAGAAAGAAATTTTTAGAATGCTGATTGGAATCATGCAGAATATGATGGAAGCAATACAGATAAAGGAAGAAATGATAGAGGAGATAAAGACAACACATTAAAGGGAAATACAAGTTTTAAGGGATGAAATAATAAAATGCAGTGGTAAATTGACAGACTTTGCCAACATACTTGAGGGAGCAGAGAATTGCACCAACGAACTAGAGGATAACCTCAACAAATGTGAAAAGAAGTCAAATGAGAAAACCAGAGTAGAGAAAGAAGACCTGAGAGCTATGTCTGATACTATGAAGAGAAACAATATTAGAATAATTGGACTACTGGAACAAGACACAGCAAAGAAGTCAACAGCAAAAATAACAAGGGATTTCTTAGAGAAAAGCTGCCCCCACTTCATAAATGGAAATCAGGCAATCTCTCAGGAAGCTGAAAGAATATCCGCTGGATGGAATCCAAAGAAGTCATCAAGAGACTTAAATTATTCAACTACGAGGACAAGGACAAGATCATAAGAGCAGATAGGGAAAAGCAAAGAGTCATGTATAAAGATACCGCAATTAAGAGTATGTTCAGACCTATCAGCAGACATGATGAAGAAGAGGTGGGAATGGAGCAGCATATTGAAAAATTGAAGGAAAAAACTATAAACCCAAGAATACTATACCTGGCCATATTATCTGCTAAGATAGATAGAGAAGTAAGAGTCTTCCAAGACAAGGAAAAACTTGAAGAATATATAAAAAGAAACCGAGTCTTAAAAAAAAGATCCTTACTGATCCTGTATGGGCAGAAGACTGACACTCATTGAATGCAAATAAAAGACTATCACATAGAATAACTCCACACATAGGATGACAACAAGAAAAGAGCACCCAAGATAGCATTGGCTCAATAGTGGAAATATGGCACAAATGAAGCATACACACACAATACAGTCAGATAAGAAAGGTAGGTAAGTAGGAAAACATGCAACACAAAAGGTACAAGATGACATCACAGAGTCCACAGATGATTGTAGTAACACTGAATATCAATGACATGAACTCAGGCATTAAAAGGCACAAGCAAACAGACTGGCTCAGGAAACATAATGCATTGATCTGCTGCCTACAGGAGACACATTTTAAGCTTGGAGACACAACAAGTTTGTGAATTAAAGACTGCAGAAAAATATACCAAGCAAATATCAATGAAAAAAAGTAGCAGTGGTAACATCTGGCAAAATTGATCTCCAGGTATACGTCATAAAAAGAGACAAGGAGGGGTACTATACAATGCTCAAGGGAACAGTTGATCAAGAACCAGTGAGCATAATAAAAGTGTATGCACCCAATGAGAGACCGGCTGAATTCATAAGTCAAGCACTCAAAAAGATGAAAAAAGAAATGACAGTTATAGTTGGTGACTTTTATACTCCATTATCTGAAACAGACAGATCACTGGAAAAGAAGTTCAAGAAGGAGACTACAGATCTAAAAAGCACAATAGGAGAACTTGACTTGATAGATATTTTCAGAGCTTTCCACCCAAATGAAAGAAATACACATTCTTTTCAAGCCACGTGACACATAATCAAAGATAGACCACATACTAGGACACAAGTAGGTTTTGAGTAAATTCAAGTACATAGAGACTTTACAGATGTCTCTCTCCAATCACTGTGCCTTAAGGCTGGAAATCAGCAAGACAGTGAAGAAAACAAGTGCAAACAATTGGAGGGTAAATAATTCTCTATTGCAAAAGAAGTTGGTACTGGCTTAGATCAGAGTTGAAATTTAAAAGTTTCTAGAAACCAATGAGAATGAAAATATGATGTACCCAAACCATTGGGATGCAGTGAAGGCATTTATCGAAAGACTGATAGCAATAAATGCACACATCTAAAAAGAGAGACACTTATGGACGATACACTGGCATAAAACTTAAAAAAATTAGAGAAGAGTCAACAGAACAATTCTACAAATACCAAAAGGATGGAAATAATAAAAATCAGAGCTGAGATACAGGAGAGAGAAAATAAAAAGATTATGGAAAAATTATTGCAAGTGAAAGTTGGTTCTTTGAGAGGATGAACAGAATTGATACACCACTAGCAAACCTAACCAAAGAAAGGAAGGAATAAATCTCAATTACAAGGATGAGGGCTGAACCAGAGGACATTACAAGGGAGCCTAATGAAATCCAAAGGATAATAACAGAGAACTATGAAGTCCTGTACGTTAATGATTCCAACAACTTGGACAAATATTTGGAAACACAAATAGACAATCACCCACGAATGTCAAGAATCTCAACAGACCCATAGCAATGAAGAAATGAACAAGGCTATTAACCGATTACCAACCAAAAAATTCCCTGTGCCAGATGGCTTCACAGGGGAATTCTACAAACATTCAGGGAAGAACTGACACCGAGCCCACACAAACTCTTCCAAAGGATAGAAAAAGATAGAAAACTCCCAAACTCTTTCTATGAGGCTAGTATTACTGATACCTAAAGTGGGCAATGGTACCACAAAATCCAATATTCCTAGTGAATATCTATCCAAAAATGTTTAAAAAATATTGGCCATTATAGTGCAAAGTACATTAAAAAATAATCCACCGTGATCAAGTGCGAATCATACCAGGGATGCAGGGGTGGTTCAGCACATGAAAGACCATTAAGATTTTTTGCCACAATCACAGGAAAAATGATAGGAACCATTTGATAATATTGATAGATGTGGAAAAAGCATTTTACAACATCCAACACCCTTTCCTGCTTAAGATACTCAAGAAGATAGGAATAGAAGGAAAATTCCTCAATATTATACTAGCTATATATGAAAAAACCAACAGCCAACATTGTAGTCAATGGATGAAAAACAGAAACAATTCCACTGAAGAAGGGGACTAGACAAGGATTACCCTTGTCCCCACTCCTATTTAACATCATATTGGAGGTCCTAGGTAACAACGTAAGATAAAGAAAAAGATATCAAAGAAAGAAAGAGATGGAATTATTTTTATTTGCAGACAATATAATTCTATACAATGAAAATCCCTAAATTCCACTAGTGGAGTGTAGGAAGCATTACAGGAATATGGCAGATTGACAGACTACAAGATCAACAAACAGAATTCTATTGGTCTGCTATACACATCAGACAAGTTCACAGAAGTGCAAATTGAAAAGTTGGTACCCTTTACAATAACCAAGCACAAATTGAAATGCCTAGTAATATACCCAATTAAAAAATGAAAGATTGACAAGGAAAATTATAGAACACTATGACAAGAAATCAAGAGGGACCTAAAGAAATGGAAGACTATCACATGCTCATGGATTACAAGATGCAACGAAGATTTCAGTTATACCCAAGGTACTATATAAGCTCAATGCTCTCCTGATATGAATGCCATCATCTTTCTTAATACAATTGGAAAAACTGATTACCAACTTCATCTGGAGAGGGAAGAAGCTCTGAATTGGCAGGGAAATCCTCAAGAATAAGAACAAAGTGGGATGACTTGCTCCACCTCACTTTAGCCAATATTATACAGTCACAGTATTCAAAACAGTGTGGTACTGGTATAACAGATACTCAGACCCATGGAAAATAGTTGAAGACCCAGAAATAAAAACATCAGCATATAGGAAACTGATTTTTGATAAGGGCCCCAAAAATATCAAATGGGAAGGAGGTGCCCTCTTCAATAAATGATGCTGGAGAAAGGGGATATCTACCTTCAGAAAAATGAAGCAAGACCCTGACCTCACTCCATGCTCAAGAATATAGTCACAGTGAATCTCAGACCTTGAGGTAAAACCCCAAACAATTTAGGTTCTTAGTCAGGAATTGGGACAGACTTGAATACCTTGGTACAGCGAAAATATAGGCTATTGGAAATAGGGAAGGATACAAATACAGAGGGCTCACAAATTGACAAGTGGGATATAATGAAGATAAAATTCTTAGAAAGGATTCACTGAGGGTAATAAGAGAACACACCAAGTAGGAAAACATCTTTAGCAATGGCACATCAGAGAAAGGCCTTATTACTAAAATCCACAATACTTTGCAAGCTTACAAGAAAAGGAAATCTAAATGCCCACTGAGGAGATGGTCAAAAGACCTAAGCAGAAGTTTCACAGGGGAAGAAATCTGAATGTTCAATAAACATATGATAAAATGTTCCTGATGATTAGCCATAATATAAATGCAAATTAAAACCATGAGATATTACCTAACACCTTAAAAGACAGCGAAACTAAAAAAAAAACAGGAAACAGCAAGTGTTGGAGGGCTGTGATGAGATAGGAACTCTCATGCACTGCTGGCGGACCTGTAGGTATGTACAAACTCTATGGAAATCTATTTGTTGATTTCTAAAGCAGATGGAAATTGAACTACCATACAGGCCAACAATCCCCCATCTGGGCATCAACCCAGAAAAAGCAAGAAATAAACCACTGCTAAAAATCTGTGCTCCATTGTTCATCACAGCACAGTTTACAGTTGCAAGGAGTTAGAAACAATCCAAATTTCCATCAACAGACTAATGGATTAAAAAAACTGTGGTAAATGCATACAATGGAATATTTGCATCACTGAAAACCAATGATGAATGCATGAAACATATCTCTGCATGGGATGACCTGGAGGAAGTCATGCTAAGTGAAGTGCAAAGTGCTAAGTGCAAAAGGAAAAGTACACAAGTCTGCTGAGGTAGCCTTAAAAATGCAAAGGGGGCATAGGGAAAAGGATAAGGTATATAAAAATTTCTGGGGTGAGGTCCAGGTAACATGGTAGGGACCAAACGAAATCCAGGGCTACCTATGGTAGTCAGCTAAAAGAGAGGGTGGGGAGGGGAGAAAGATAGCAATGTGTAGTGGGGGAACAGGATACTAACCCACCCAAGGGGAGGGTATTGTTTATATATCTACAGGGAAAGAGGGACCAAATTTAAACCCAGTGTTGAAGGATGGGAATGCAGTGTGGCATCATGGAGCAGGGAGCCAGTGGAGGAGTCTGAAAGTGCAGTCCCTATCCCAAATATGTGGAGAGCTGCCCCTGCACCCAGAAGAATTTATTTTAGGGGATAGTACTGAATCTTGGGGGAGAGAGATGAACACATGAGAACAAATGAAGCAGGAGGAAGAGAGAGTGGTGTGCATCCTGGTCTACTGTGCCTTGAGGACGATATCCCCCACTCAGAAGAGTCAATGCACAGAGAGGATCAGATGTCCAGCTCTACTATGAGACACAACATATGTTGCTGACCTATGGCTCCACTCACTAAAACACTGGGACACAGTGTTGGAATTGTACCCAGTTTGACCCTACCACACAGATGAAAATACTAAGGGCATGCAGCAGAGCAATGGGAGGGAGCAGAGCATGGAAGTCCTGAGGGAATGCTAAGGTTAGACTGTGGGGCCATGGCGTGGAACCCCATTGAACTCTACCCGAGGGCACTCCTAGAGGTCCACAAACAGACCTTGAAATATTTACAAGTTTTTCTTTATTATTATATTTTATTTCTTTATAAATATTTTCTGGACATTTTTTCTTGTTTTAGTCATTTTGTTTTCTTTTGTCACTTCATTTTGTTATGTCTTGCTTTTGTGCATATTATTATCTCTGCAGGTTTATCTAGATAAGATAAACTGGATGATCAGTCTGGAGGAAAAAGTGATGGGAGTGATACTTTCATGGGCATATATGGAAGAGGGAGAGGTGGGGGAAATGAGGTGATGTTGACCAACCCAGGGACAAGGGAACAACAAGTGATCCAAAATCAGCATCAAGGAGGGTGTGAGAGGCCTTTTATGGATTGATCAAGGGTAGGGCAATTGAGATAAATCACTGAAATCCAAATGAAGGCTGAGCATGATAGTGGGACAAGAGGGAAGTAAAAGGAAATAGAGGAAAAAACTGGAGGCAAGGGGCATTTATAGAGGTCTAAATACTGGCATGTACATAGGTAATATATTCTTATATATGATGATGGGAAATAGATTTATGTGGATATATTTATTGGCTCAGTATTAGGGCAGCATATGGACATTGGGCCTCCACTCAAGTAATTCCTCACTGCAAGAATATTTTGTTCTATTAAATTGGCATTCCATGATGCTCACTTTCCCGACAGGATCACTGAAGGCAAATGTGTGCATAAGCAAATGTGATGAAGAAAAGTGATGGTGCCCGGCTTTCAAAAGATATAGTGTTTGAGGTCTTAAAGGCTTGTTGGTAAACAAGCAGCTATCTAGCTCAGAAGCAACAAAGTGCACATGGAAGAAGCACACCAGCCTGTGTGACCATGAGATGTTGAAAGGATCAGTCATGAAAGTACTAAAAATTTTATTATTGTACATGAGAGGGAGTACAGGTTGGGGACCCAAAGCCCATTTATAGGTAAAGGACTTTCCCTTACAGAGGGGTCACAGGGAGAAAATGAACCAGTTAGGCTGCAGTGTAACAATGATGAAGTATGCAACTCTCCTCCAGTTTTTCAGTGATTCCTTCTTCCCACTATCATGATCCCAATCCTGCCTTACAAATCCATCTAGATTTGAGGATGTACATGTGTACAGATTGAAACCAGAAACATAGGTAATCTGTGGGATGAAGGGAAGACTTTTCCATAATTACATACTCCAAAATATTAAGAAACCTACTTGCCAGCATTTGGAGTTCAAGTTATGTTAGCTGTTCTCCCTGAGCTCCCAGTTATATGAGACCTTTGTGTGACTCATGATGAAGCTGACTAAGTTAGTTATTCTCCCTGAAGCTTCCAGTTACTTGAGACCTTTTTGTGACTCATGGTAAAGCTGAGTTCCCTGCTGTTAAGATGATGGTTCCTTTCCCTCGAGGCCTGTGGGTGAGATTCATGGGCCATTGTCAATGACTCCTAACAGGACAGACCTGTATATCTACCTCCAGGAGTCTGAGGTTTTCCCTTATGATATCCCTCTCCCCTTAGTCACGTAGGCATCCCTAAGCCATTGTCACCAGATAGCCCTTATGACATCCCCTCTTGCTACATGTCCTGACCGGTGAAAATAGAGCTCTGGTGTCCCCCTTAAGGTTATTTAAATGGGGAAAATTAAAGTTTGCTCTCTCTTCTCCCTTCCACCTGCCCCATCGTAACTCTAGAACCTGACCATCTTGTTACATAAGTACTTTCTTGTCAGGTGTATGCTCCTGGCACATTCCCTTCCTGTAATAGGTCTCTAATAGAACACTTTCCTGTTGTGTATGTGTGTGACATAGCTTGAATGCCCAAGATTATATATGCTTGTGAGAGCTTTCTTTCTCATTCTGATCTCCATGAAAGAGGTAAGTCCTTTCATGTCTTCTCTGATGCTTTTTAATTTACCCCTCGATTACACAAGTGACTTTTAGGACTAATTTTGTTGGGCAGGTTGATCCCCCAAAGTCCCTGAGCAAGAAGAAACAAATAAGCCTACAGGTAAAATAGTAAGGGAATTCCTGAAAGAAAATTTCCCCAATATGACAAAGGATAAATTGATGAAAATCCAGGAACCAAAGAGAACTCCACTTAGATTAATCTCCCCTCAAGACACATGAGGACATATGATTGTCAAATTATCCATCTTTAAAGAAAAGGAGAGAATCATGAGAGTAGCTGGAGAGAAAAAAACAGTTACAAATAAAGGTAAACAGATAAGAATAAGCTCCAATCTCTCCAACAGAGACCATGCAGGAAAGAAGAAATCAGAGCAACATATTCTGAAAATTGAAAGACAATTGAAAGACAAGAACACTGCAGCCAAAGAATCCTTTATCCACAAAGCTTTCCTTCAAAGTTGATGGAAAAATAAAAGTGTTCTTAGATAAGGATATATTGATAGAGTACATATAACAAAACCAGCATTGCAAAAATAATATCCAATTCTTTATTGGCACCATACCAACAACTTCAACACATGAGCATGAGATCACCACAGGGTGTAAAAATAACCAGAAACCAAAGCATGAAAAATAGCAACCAAAACTTCACAGATTGAACAGAGAAAAATATATATATATATATAAATATAAATATATATATATATATATACTACCCTATATATGTAGAAGAAAGATAAATATCAAATGCAAATAGGAAGACATGAAAGCATGTAATCTGCAATTAGGTTTAATTACACTGAATGATAATGAGCCAAACAGGACCATAAAAAGACAAAGAGTAGGAGACTTGATCAGACAGAAAGATCCAGTGATGTCTAAGAGACACTTCTCAAACTCACAGGTAAAAAACAGGCTGAGAGTCAAAGGTTAGCAAAAAATTTACCAAGCCATAAACAATAAAAAAGCAGGAGTAGCAATATTAATCTCTGACAAAATAGACCACAAGGTACACAAGCTAATGAGAGGCAAGACATTACATAATGTTCAAAGGTCAAATAGACCAAGAACACACAACCATAATAAACTTATATGCAACCAACAAAATACCCTTGAAATTCATCAACATATTCTGAAAGAGATGAAAGCAGAAATCATTAGATCAACAATTATAGTAGGTGTTTTTTAACACACTACTCCCAAAGGAAGATAGTTACCAAGTAAGAAATTCAATAAAGGAATAGACAAAGTCATCAGGAAACACCCAACTAAAAAAATCCCAGGTTCAGATGGCTTCACTGGAGAATGCTACCTAGCATTCAGAGAAGAACAGACACCAATCCTACACAAACTCATTGAGAACATAAAAAGGGACAGAAGACTCCCAAAATCAGTCTACAGAGTCAGCAAAATCCTAATATCAATACAAGGCAAAGATCCCACAAGGATAAAGAACTACAGACATATCCCTCTCCTAAACATATATGCAAAAATCCTTAACAAACCTTGGTCAATAAAATTCAACAACATATAATAATAATATTAATAATAATTCAGCATGATCAAGTGGTAATTATACCAAGGATACAGGGATAGTTCAAATTTCAACAAACAATTAACATAATTCATCATATTAGTAAAAGGACAACAACCATATGAGCATATAGATTGATTCAGAAAAGGCATTTGATAATATCGAACACTGATGCCTAATAAAAACTCACAAGAAAATAGAATTGGAAGGGAAAATTCTCAATACAATGAATGTCAAATGGGAAAAACCAATAGCCAATATTACACTCAAGGGAGAAAAGCTTAAACATGTCAACTGAATAAGGGTAACCAACAAGAATGTCTTTTAATCAAACTTTTACTTAACATTGCCTTGGAAGTCCTAGCCAATACCATAAGACAATGGCAAGAGATCCAGGGGTCTCTTGATCTTTGCAATTGGATAAAGAAAATGTGAAACTTTCCCTACTTGCAGATATGATTTTCTATATATTGAGAATCCCAAGGTGTAGACAATAGGATTACTGAAAACAATAGAGGAATTTGTTACTGTAGCAGCATACAAGATTAACAAGTAGAAATCAATTGGTTTAATAAAGATCAATGACGGGAATACCAAAAACGATATCAAAGCAACAGTGCCATTCATAGTAGTTACATGGAAGCAGAAATATTTAGGAATAAACATAACAAAAAGACCCCTAATTATCTGTACGAAGAAAACTACAGAACATTACTACAAGAAACCAGAAGGTAACTACACAAATGGAGGATCATGTTATGATTGTGGATTGGAAGGCTCAATATTATAAAAATGTCAATAATACCTAAAGCTCTATATAGATTCAACACAATCCTGATTCAAATCCAAGCATCACTTTCCAAAGAAATGAAGGAAATGATGACCAACTTCATATGGAGAGGAAAGAAACCCAGGATAGTCAAAGAACTCATCCAAAGGAAGAAAAATGTAGGCTGTCTTGCACTAACTGACCTCCAAACCTACTTCAGGAGTTACATAATCTGGTGTCAATTTGAGGATTAAGAGTGCAGGGGTAGAGTCTATCCTGTCAGTCAGGATATAGCCAATGAAGCCTTTGTGTGGGCATGGTCTTCTCCTGAGGGTTCTGGGAACTCCTGTACTTTCTTCTTGGAGGTAGGAGATACCTTCTAGCTTGACTCACTCCCTGTGAGACATCCCTGTGGGAAAAGACACATGAACGGAGGCAGATGGAGTGAGACTTCTGGAGTTGGAGAAACCATGTGGAGACCCCTTCCAGCGCTGAGATGCTTACAATGCCACTGGGTCCACAAGACTTCCAGCCACGGGCTTGTGATCTTTCTGTATCCAGTGTCATAGCATGTGTTTAACGAGTGTGAAGAGGACTTTATAGATTGGTATAAGACACATGGGCTAATATCAGACTTATGGACCTGATCTGGACTGGGCTAGAATGTTTTCTCCATATTCAATTGCTCTTGTATATAAATCTCTTTCTTATACCCATGTTAGTGTCTATGAATTTGCTTCTCTCATCCATTTAGATTAACACACCTACTATATGGTCATGGTTGTTAAGACAGCCTGGTTTGGGTATAATGGTATACACACAGACCAATGGATCAGGACAGAAAACCTTGAAATAACATCTGCATACAGACAAGTGATTTTTAAGAAGCACAAAAAGAAATATTATATTGGGAAGCAGAAGCCCTCTTCAATAAATTATGTTGGAAAATATGGACATGCACATGCAGAAGAATGAAACAAAGTCCCTACCTCAATATATGATCCCCAAAACTGAAGGTGGATCAAAGACTCGAATGCAAAACTCAAAGCTATCAGAATCATCAATGAGAAAATATGGACAAAACTAGGAGCTCTATTGCACGGGCTATCAGAATTAAGAAGCACACTCTGTGGAAGATAAAATGGATGAATGGGACCAATTAACATAAGACACTTCTCTTGATTGAAAGACTTTATTAAAAGAGTGAAAAGGATCCCACAGAGTGGGAAAAGATATTTAGTAATTACATAACAGACAAAAGACTAATCCTAAGCTACAAAATTTTAAAAGCCTACAACAAGAAAAACTAATAGCTATCTGAGAAGGTAGGCAAAAGACTTGAACAGATGACCCACAAAGGATGAGACTTGAATGGCTAATAAATACACGAGGAAATGCTCCTGCTCATTAGCAATCCAGGAAATGCAAATCAAAACAAATATGACATGCCACTTAAGGCTATTAAAACCCAGTTAAAAGAAATCTGAGAACAACAAATGTTGGAAAGGGTGTGATGAGATAGGTTCTCATGTCCACTGTTTGTGAATCTGTAAATATATATATGCAGCCACTTTTGAAGGCAATATGCTGATACCTAAAACATATGGAAACTGAACTATCACATAACCCACCAATACCATTACTGGGCATATATCCAAAAGAAATAAGAAAGAGATCATGAACAGACATTTGCTCCCCCATATTCATTGCAGCACAGTTCACAACAGCAGGAAGCTGATAACAGCCTAAATTCTCATCAGTAGAAGAGTGGGAAAAAAAAACTCTGGTACATACACAAAATGGAATAGTATGTATCCCTATAAAGACAACAAAGAAATCATGAAACACCTCGATTATTTTTCTAATTGTGGCAAATATATGCAAAGCAAAACATGATATAATTCCATAACTTCTAAATATATAATTCAGTTCTATTGACTGCAAATGTATTTCTAGGTAATGTGCTAACAAATGTATTCCTAGAAAGGAAAAACTCTTAACAAATTCATAAAAATAGGAGCCCCAAAAGCTCCACAAGGGGAGAACTGAAAACAATAGAGGAGTATGGCAGAGTGGCAGGATACAAGATCAACAATCATAAGTCTATCAGACTGCTATATACATCAGATAAGAACACAGAAGAGGAGATAAAAAAGAGGCACCCTTCACAATAGCCAAGCACAAATTTAAGTATCTAGGGATATGCCTGACTAAGAGAAAAAAATATCTATATGATGAAAATTACAGAATACTATTACAAAAAACCAAGGGTGAACTCAACAAATAGAAAAATATCACATGCTCATGGATCAGAAGACTCAATATGATAAAGATGTCAGTTCTACCTAAGGCACTATATAAGTTTAATGCAATCCTGATACAATTTCCCTCAATCTTCTTCAAAGAAATGGAAAAAAAAATGATTACCAACTTCATATGGAGAGGGAAGAAGTCCAGAATTAGCAGAACTCCTTAAGAAGGACATGATGGGAGAGCTTGTTTTAGTTGAATTTAGCACATACTATACAGTCACGATGGTCAAAACAGCATAATATTGGCATAATGATAGATACGCAGACCAATGGAAAAGAACAAAAAACGCAGAAATAATAGCATCAACATACAGACAACTGATCTTTGATAAGGGCCCAAAAATATCAAATGAGAAGCAGATGTCCTTTGCAACAAGTGGTGCTGGAAAAAATGGATATCTACCTGTAGAAAAATGAAGCAAGACCCTTACCTCATTCCATGCACTGGAATAAACTCAAGGTGGATCACAGACCTTGAAGTAAAACCCCAAACTATTAGGACCATCAATGAGGGAATTGAGACCAAACTGAGAATCTCTTTGACACAGGGATTACATAGGCTATCAGAAATAGAGAAGGACACAAACACAGAGGAGGCACAAATAGACAAGTGGGATGTACTGAAGATAAAAAAACCTGTATACACCAGGATTCACCAAGAGAGTAATAAGAGAGCAGACAGACTAGGAAACGTCTTTAGTGATGAAAAATTGGATAAAACTATTACTTATAATACAAATAATAAGACTATTACTAAAATCTATAATACCCTGATAGGTTCCAAAAAGTGTAAAACTAACTGCCCACTGAGGAGGTGGGCAAAGGACCTGAACAGAAGCTTCACAGAGGCAGAAATCAGAATGGCCAATAAACATATGAGAAAATGTTCCCAATCATTATCTCTAAGAGAAATCCAGTCAAAACAACAATGAGATACCACCTAACACCCTAAAAGATAGGCCACTTCAAAAAATCGGAAAGCAACAAGCGCTGGAGTGGCTGTGGGGAGATAGGAACTCTTATCCACTGCTGGTGAACCTGTAGGTATGTACACCCACTTTGGAAATCAAATACCCCTATTGGGCATATACCCAGAAGAAGCAAGCAAAAATTCACTACCAAACATCTGTGCTCCAATGTTCATCACAGCACAGTTTACAATCACAAGGAGTTGGAAGCAGTGCAAATTTCCATCAATTGATGAATGGATTAAAAAGTTGCAGTACATACATTCAATGGAGTAGTGTGCATCGCTGAAAAGCAGTGATGAACGCATGAAGCATATCACTGCATAGGAAGAACTGGAGGAAATTATGCTAAGTGAAGCTAGCCAAGTGCAAAAGCACATGTACAACATGAGTCTGCTGAGGTAAGCTTAACAATAAAATAATGCAAAAGGAGCACCAGGAAAATATTACTGTATACAGAAAATCCAGGTGGAAGGCCCAGGGAGTATGGCAGGGACCAGACCAAATCCATGGCTACATATGGGGAGATGGGGAGAGCAGATGGTGATGTATAGAGAGGGAATGGGTTACTAACCCAACCAAGGGGAGAGTATTATTTATATCTCCACAGGGAAAAAGGGACCAAACTTAAATCTGGTTTTCCAGGATGTGAATGCAGTGTGATGGTATGGAGCGGGGAACCAGGGGAGGGGTTAAACACCCAACCTCGATTTCAACTATGGGGACAGCCATCTTTCCTCCTCCTCCAGGAGAGTGTGCTTTGGAGGACAAAACTGAAGCTGCAGCTTGGGAAGCGAGATATGCCTGACCAGAGTACATGAGAACAAATGAAGGGGGAAGAAGAGAGAATAGAGTGCATCCTGGCCCACTGAGCCTTCAGGACTGTATTCCCACTCAGAACAGCTGATGCACAAATGAGGATCATATGGATGGCCCCATTGTGAAATATGGCTTCCTTTTCTGTCCCAAGGCCCTGAGGGGACAACAGTGGGAAAATGGGAATGGGATTATACCCTGTCTGACCCGACTACACCATGGAAAAACATTAAAGGTGTGCAGCAGAGCATGGAGTTCCAGATTGAGTGACAAGGATATACATTGGCACCAGGGTGTGGCATCTCATCTGATTCAGCTAGAGGGCACTCCTGGAGGTCAACGAACAGACCCTGAACTATTTACAAGTTTTAATTTTGTTATATATATATATATATATATATATACACACACACATACACACATACACACATACACATACACACACACACACACACACACATATATATATATATATATATATATATATGACATTGGGGTTTCATTGTTGTTATCATTGTTTTAGTTTCTTTGGTTGCTTCACCTTTGGATGACTGTGTTTTTTGTACATATTGTTGTCTTTGCAGTTCTATCTAGATAAGATAGACTGGATGAGCATTCTGGAGGCGAAAATGATGACTGATGGTTGGAGGGGCGGTTGGGAACATGGAAGATAGGGAGGAGAGGGAAGGCGGTGGTTTTGACTATCTCAGGGACAAGGGAATATCAAGAGATTCAAAATCAATGACAAGGTGGGTGTGAGAGGTACAATAGGGATTGATCAAGAGTAATGTAACAGAGAGAAAATACTGAAACCCCAATGGAGACTGAGCATGATGGTGGGACAAGAGGAGGATGGAAGGAAATACATGAAAGGACTGGGTGGTAAAGGGCATTTATAGAGGTCTAAATACAGGCATGTCCATACGTCAATATATTTACATAGGATGATGTACATAGGGGAAATCAATCAATGTGCATATACTTACAGGATTAATATTAAGACAGCAGATGGGTATTGGACTCCACTAAAGTGCTTCCTCAGTGCAAGAACACTTTGTTCTATTAAATTGGCATTCCATGATGTTCACCTTCCCAACACAATCACTGAAGACAAATGTGTACAAAAGTAAAGGTGGTGAAGAAAGCTGATGGTGACTGACCATCAAAAGATATAGCGTCTGGGGTATTAAAGGCTTGAAAGTAAATAAGAGGCCATATAGCTGAGAAGCAAGAAAGCCCACATGGAAAAAGCACACCAGCCTGTGTGACCAGGAGGTGCCAAAGGGATCAGTTATCAGGATTTAAGAATTGAAAGTCATAACATTTTTGTTCACCTACCTGATATGATCGCAGATGAGAAATGTTTGCAAAAGCAAATGTGATGAAGAAAGCAGATGGTGTGTGGCTATCAAAAGATGTAGTATCTGGGGTCTTAAATGCTTGAAAGTAAATTAGCAGCCATCTAGCTCAGAAGCAACAAAGACCACATGGGAGAAGCACACCAGCCTGTGTGATTATGAGGAGTTGAAGGGATCCAGTGTCAGTCATCAAAGAACTGAAAATTATATCATTATAAATTAGGGGGAGTACTGAGTGGGGACCCAAAGCTCATCAATAGTTGAAGGGACTTCCCCTTGCAGTGGGGTAGCAAGGAAGAGATGAGCCAGTCAAGGTACAGTGTGGCAACAATGAGGCATGCAAGTATCCTCTAGTTCTCAAGTGCTCCCTTCCACCCCTATCATGATCCCAATTCTACTTTACAAATCCAGCTAGACCAGGGGAAGTACATTGGATCCAGAAATGTTGGCAATTCCGGATAGATGATCCCTTCCGGACCAGTGGTGGGTGTAGTGATACCAGGAGAGTGGAGGGATGGTGCAGTGGAATCGGGAAACCAACTGTAGGGATCTATCTACATATGACCTCTCTGGAGTATGGGCAGCAGGGAAGTGAGTGAAGGGAGACACCGGACAGCTTATGATATGAAAAATTAATAAGAATGTGCAAATTAGTAAGGGCTCATGGGGGAGGGGTAGTGGGGAGGGAGGGGAAATCATGGGGAGCTGGTACTGGGAGCCTAAGTGGAGGGAGAATGTTTTGGGGGTGATGATGGCAACAGCTGTGCAAATGTGGTATGCCTACAGCTGATGTATATATTGTTTATGATGTGAGTTGTATGGGCCCTCAATAAAATGATTTATTAAAAAATTAAAGAAATAAGAGCAGCAGTACAAAAAATATTATTGGGATTACTATGGACAGAGCATCAACAACAGTCAACAAATTGGAGACATCAAAGAAGACACCACTGCAAGAAAACCATCACAATGGCAGCAGCATTCAAAATAACACAGAATTAAAGGGGAATCAAAAGAAAAACTAAAACAAAAAAAACAAAAAGCCAAACAGAAAACCTACTAAAAGGGAAAAGTAACCAAACACAAAAAAATTGACAGTAATAAATTTACATATATCAATAATGACATTGAATGTCAATGGGTTACATGTTGCCTATATTGTGTCTCTACATATGAATACAAACACAAAAATAGATCAAAGGTCTAATGATGTCAAGAACGTTACCAAGCCAATGGCAACTAAACTAAGGCATGTGTGGTTATGTTAATCTCTGATAAAATAGACTTCAAGGAAAATAACATAATCAGAAACCAAAAGGATCACAACATGATGAAAGAACAATAAACCAAGAAACATAGCTACAGCAAAAATATATACCCACTTCCCCAGTAAAAGACTTCTGAAATATATCAGTCAAGTCTTCAGAGCTGGAGGTGGAAATAGACAGTTTGACAATAATAGTAAGAGACTTTAAAACATCTCTCTCAAGGAAAGACAGATCATCAGGAAAGGAACTCAGTAAAGAAACAGGAGAGTTAAACAACACAACTAGCTTGAGTTTCTAGAGATATACAGAGCACCCAATTCAATGACATAGTACATATTCTTCTTTAGCACATATGGTATATACTTTAGAACAGTGGCTCTCAACCTTCATAATACCACGACCCTTTAATACAGTTCCCCCTTTTGTAGTGACCCCCACCATAAAATTATTTTCTTTGTCATTGCTGTAGAATGATCACATGTTAGGACACAAAATAAACCTAAATAAATTAAAAAATATTAAGAGCTTACAATCCATTATCTCAGATCACAATGCTAGCAAACTGGAAGGTGGCAAAAGAAAGAACAGGAACATAAGGACAAACACAGGAAGACTAGCAACATACTTTTAACAATGGTTGGGTAATAAATCAAATAAGGGATGAGATTAATACATACCTAGAAACCAATGAGAACAATTGCATGACAAACCCAAACCTTTGGGACATAGCAAAAGCAATTATCAGAGGGTAATTTATAGCAATTAATGCACACTTGACAAAAGAGGTCAAAGTAAAAATCAATATGCTAATGCAACACTTCAAACAGCTAGAACAAGGGAAGCAACATATACCCTCCAAAAACAGAAGAAAAGAAATCATAAAGCTTATAGCAGAAACAAATGAACTTGAAAAGAGAAAAAGAAAGGAAAACATGATAAGAAGTTGTTTCTTTGAAAGAATTAATAATATTGATAAATTACTGGCAAATTTAATTAAGGAAAATAACAAGAAGATACATATATCTAGAATTAGTGAGAAAATGGTGACATCACAACAGAAAAGACTAAAACACACTTCTATGAAATGTTGTACTCTGGAAAGTTTGATAATCTAAAAGAAATTAACAAATATCTGAAAATTCACCATCTGCTCAAATTAATGCAGTCTGATATAGGAAACCTCAACAAACTCAAACCGTTTTTTTTAAATGAGGGCTAAATTGCTTTCATATTTGAAATGATTCCAGAATAAAACACATTAAATAAAACAGAAATGATGACTAGAATTAACTAAAGAGAACTTTAGTAGGGTTTGCCCAATGGCAATGTAATTGAGAGGAATTGCTGAAACCCAAATGAAAACTAATCACGATAGTGGTACAAGAGGAGAGTTAAAGAAAATAGAGGAAAGAACTAGGAGGTAAAGGGCTTTTAAAAAGATCTAAATATAGACATGTACATCGGTGAATATGTTTATATATAGCGATGGGGAAATATATCAATGTACAGATTTATTATTCAGGAAGCAGATGGACTCAAGTACTCCTTCAACACAGGAACAGTTTGTTCTAATAATCCAGCATTCTGAGATGCTCATCTTTCTGACATGATCTCTGAAGACAAATGGGTGCATAAGCAAATGTAAAGAAAGGTGATGGTGCATGACTATCAAGAGATATAGTGTCTATATATTAAAGACTTGAATATAAGCAGGTGGCCATCTAGCTAAGAAGCAACAAAGCCCACATGAGGCATCAACAGGATCAGGTATTAGGCATCAAGGACCCAGAACAAAAAACTATGTCAATGTGAGTGGGGATAAGGGGTTGTGGGGAGTGCAGAGTGGAAGCCCAAAGTCAATCTGTAGGCAAATGGTCATCCCCTTACAGAAGGGTGGGGGGGAGAAAATAGGTCAGTCAGGGTGTAGTATAGAACTGAAGAACCATACAACTTTCCTCTGTTTTTTTTTAATGCTTCATCACCCTCACTGTTATGACCCTAACTCTACCTTACAAATCTGGCTATATCAGAGCACATACATGGGTACAGACAAGACAAGGGTACAGACAAGGAACCACAGGGAATCCAGAACAGATAAACTCTCGGGACCAATATTGAGAGTAGCCATACCAGGAAAGGAAGGGGAAGGTGGGGGTGAGGAAAGGGGAACTGATCACATTGACCCACCTATAGCCCCCTCCCAGGGGAATGGACCATAGATAAGGGGATACAGGAAGACATCAGACAGTGCAAGATATGGAAACATAATAATAATAATTTATAAATGATCAAGGGTTCATGAGGAAGGGAAGGAGGAAGGGAGGGGAAAATGGGGAACCAAGGGCTCAGGTAGTGCGTTAGTCCAGGTAGACTAGAGAAACAATTCATAGACAAGCATATGGGTATAAAGATACGGTTTATATATGAGCTATAGGACATTAAGAGAGCATCCCAAACCAGATCAGTACAAAGTCACAAGTCTGATATTAGCTCATATGTCCAATACCAGTCTATAATGTCTCCTTCCGACCCACGAAGTCACAGGCTAGTGGGTGCAGAGTCTCGGCGCTGGCAGGGGTCCCTTCATGGCTCCTTGCTTCCAGGGCTCAGGATCCATCAACAACATCCAGTGGTGGTAGAAACACCTAAGCGCTGGCAGGGGTCTCCAGGCGGCTTCTCCAACTTCAGAGATCTGGTTCCATCAGGCCAAGGCTGTGTGGCATCTCCTCCACCTCCTTCAGCTCCTGGGACGCTGCCATCTTGTCTTGTCCGTAGTTCATTGTCTCTCAGACTAACTCCCCACAACTATGGAGATAGCGTCTTATCTCCATGAGGGAAATATCGCGAGATTTCCCAGAAGTCTCAGGAGAAAGCCACACCCACATGGAAGCCTCATTGACTACTCAATGGCTATCTCCAGATTAGCAGGCTAGACTCCACCTCTACATCTCAATCATGAAATTAACATAAGCTTGTGACTGCCACAAGTACTAAAAAATATTTTGAAAATTATGATTGCAACAAATGTACAAATGTACTTGACACAATGAATGTACGTCTGGATTGTGATAAGAGTTGTACAAACCACCAATAAAATGATTTTTTAAAAAAGAAAAACTTTAATACATTTAAGTAATTTTTGTAAAAAACCCACAACATGTGTGTGTGTTTGACAGATGATATTTGTACATGGGTATTTACCTTTCTGGCAGATATATCTATGAATATTGTGGAGCACATAAGGTGTAGAGTTATGAAAACTTCTTATACATAACCTTGAGGGAATGAATCACTGGAGTTAGAGCCTCATAACCAAACCCTCAGGGCACACAAAAGTCAATTGACATAACAAATTGTTCTTGTTTTTAGGTGCCATTGAGTTGGTTCCAACTCATGTTACCTTAACGTGGTCCACCAATATAATGATTTCATCTTGCTTCATTCAGTAGTGCCTGAGGTCTTAAAAACTCATGACTGACCATCTATGGTTCAACTATTTTTCTCTCCATTTATGGAGGTAAGAATAGAGTTGAAAATTGAAGAGAGCCTATTCGAATAATAGATCAAACATTAGTTTCCATGACCCCGAGACCAGAAGATCTAGATGGTGTTAGTTCTGGCTACTTCTACAAAATCTTCTAAAAGACTCACAGTAGATGGTCCTGGACAGAGTGGGGAGAAATGAAAAATAAAATTCCAAATCATAAAAAGGCCAGGCTTACTGGTCAGACAAAACTAGTAAAACCTGTAAGACTAAGCTTTTTGTGTCTGGAACTTAACTTATCCCCTTCCCTCAATTTTCAGCCAAATAATGTATTTGTAAGGGGAATAGTATCACTAGTGAGGTATGCATATCTTAGAATAATAAACCATTTGAGATCAGAAGAACAGCATTTACCCAAGCACAAAGTTCAGAAGGGTCAGCAAAGAAGGACGAATAGAAACAGGAAACAGAGAGAGTAAGTGCATTAAGAGGATTGCTACTGATGGAGATGAAGCAAATGCATATGAACTGTTGTAAATGCATATGAACTGTTGTAAAGCAGGTTTACAGCGTTGGGGAAGCAGAGAGATTTTTAAAAGTTTTCCTGGGTGCTAAACATACCTCTTCACCAATTTTTCACATTTCAACTCCAACTAAATCTCTGAGCTCAGGATCAGCTCTTATAGTACTTACCAGTATTGTCAGGTTGCATGATGGCCGTGAGAAAGGTATGAGGAAAGAGCATGGCCGCACCCTTCCTCATTCCCTGAAGCTGCACAGTGTTGCCCTGGAACATAACCCCATGCATGTCAGTTTCTGTACCCAGGCCTAGCAGGTACCAGTTCACAATGTCACCCTTGCACATGTCCAGTCTGGGCAAGTTAGAGAATAGAAACCCATTAATAGCTGGAAAACAAGAAAACAAAATAGAATTTTCAGATTAGATTCCAGCACTAACCAGCAACATGACATGATTTCCTACAACTTGAAACTTTGAAGTATTCCTCAACCCTTCTTCCTTGTTTTCTAAATCACTTTTAAAGAACTAGAAAATATTTTTCTCTCCATCTGTTTTCTTTGTGACCAGTCCAGACATTTAGATCTAGCTCAACTCTCTACAACTCAACTGTCACTTCATTCTGCTCCAGTATGAATGACTGCTCTAATTCCATTTCCCTACAGCATCCTCCACACTGCTTAAGGTTAAGCTTTAAAAAGCAACCAATGAATCAGTTAATGTATTTCTTTTTTGAAACCTTTCAAATGTTTCTTATCATCTACAAAAGAAATTCCTGATTCCTTACCAAGGCATTATCATCTAACTGGACTTTTGGACATAACTGCCTATTAATCTGCCACCATGGGTCAAATCTTGGCAACACTGAACTGCTCTCCACTCTCACAACACTCCCTCACTCTTACCATCTACTTTCTCTTTCTTCAAACTCCTTTTCCTTTGGTTTCTGTGACACTTCACTCTCTTGGTTCTCTTTTTGCCAGGCTGGTAATTCCTTCTTCATTTTGTTTTCATTTATCTATCTCTTCAAGTATTGAGTTCTTCCGTGTTCCATCCTCAACTCTCAATCTGTTTCTCCCTCTTCACTTTTGCAAGCATACCTCTGGTTTTTGCCATCAACCTCTGTGGCCTCAACTCCTGCGTCAGTCTCCTCCCTATTTGTCCCCATTTCCCTCACAAGTACTGTACTTGTGTCTGTATCTCCAGGGCCCTAAACAAGATAGGAACTTAGAAAATATCTGTTTAATTTTCACATTTCATTTATTCCTCCTTGAAATAATCCTTCCTTGTGGTCTCTTTATATGGTAGTCTGCTATTCAGTCATCATTTGTCAGCTCAAAGGTCACTACCCCTGCTAGACAGTTTTATCTCTTTCCTATGAAAAATTTTCACGACCGTATTCTACCATAGCATTAGCCACACAGACTATAATGATTTACTTACAAATTTATTTCCTTCCTTGTATTGACCCATCAGGAAACACATTATTAGTACTATTTTTTATAACTTTGACTGCATGAGTACTTCAGGTACCAATTGGGTAATGAATAAATTTGAACTGAAATGAACTTAGCCAATAACTGTCATAATTTTTCCAGCTGACTGAATTGATTGGTTATAGGAACCAAGAGAACTGCACAAAGGCACTGTACTCATTCTTGTTCTCCTCCAGCTCTCCCACCAACCAAATCTACATAGAGGACTGTTTAGAGCTGACAACTTGGTCAATTTTCCCCAAATAATTGGAACTATATTTAATTAGTCACACTGTGCTACCTGTGGGAATATTACAAATCCCCTGATTCTACTTTCTCTGCCCACGATGTCCTGATCACCTTCTTTCAATGATCCTTTTTCTTGATTGTTTCTCATCAATGGTTTCTCCTGAAGTTCTATGCCACATAAAAGGTTTGTACACAAAGTACAAGTTGGGTATACAGCATTGAACTGTTTTGTTTTAAAATGTACAATGTATGCCCATGGCAAAAATAAAAGCCCATTTTGCTGTAATATATCGTAGTGAAGTAGGAAACAGAAAGAGAAAAATGAACTTATAGATATCAGCCCAGCTTATTTCTCTCACTCTCCAGTGGATTCCTTCTTTAAGTGTTCTGTGCCCCTGTATTTAGCACAGGACAGAGCACAAAAAGGTATAACCTAAAGATTCTGTTACATTAAATTGAATCTTACCTTATACTTATGCAGAGTTGACTAATGGGATCAGTATTTTCATGAATGAATCATGGTCAAAACTAGTTTTAAACACATATATATGTTGGAATCCCTATTGGTAACCCAAATCAAAAGTGTTTCTCTCATACCATGCATCTGATTGGAGTCTTGGAATCCCTTGATATCCTCTGAAAGCAGTCGGTAATCCAACATAGCAGCTGCTTGATTGGTATTGCTGTACCAACTCTTGTTTTCATCCAACACAGTGAAGAGCAGAAAGAATTCCTTATCCACCCCTTTCTGCAGGGCCAAAGAAGGGAGATCAGAGAACAGAATGACAATAGTTTCAACAGTTGTCAACTGTCAAGCTGCATCCCCAAAAGACTCTTATTCTTTCAAATTTTATTTTCCAGACTAAGAACCAAGCCCATACTTCTTTCCCAGAGCTGCAATTGTTGCTTCTCAGCTAACCTCAAGTTGCAAGTGGATTAAGAAAATCAGAAAAAAGCGAAAATGAAGCATCGATGGCTTTAAATATGAGAACAATTGTGAGGATGACACAGAATTGGGAAGTGTTTGGGTTTGTTGGACAGAGGGTTGCTATGAGTCAGAACTGCCTCAAAGACACCTAACAACAACAAAAAACAAAACAAGGAGGAATTCTAATTCTGTAAGGGAAGAAAGTAAGAAAGAGATCAGGGAAGTAGTACAGAATGAGGATTAAGAAGAGGGGGTGCAGAAAGAATTTAGAATATCCAGGAGAAAGGAACGGGGAAAGGTGGTCAGAAGAGCATAGCATGATTTTAAGAGTAACTAAAATAATTATTATTACAGCTGACAATTATTGAATGCATATTATGCTCCAGACAGTGAGCTAAGCACTTTATATAATTCAAACTCAAATTTATTGCTATTGAGTCAGTTATGGCTCATAATGACCCTATAATATAGGGTAGAACAGTTTCTCTGGATTTCTGAGACAGTTAAATCTGAACCCCACCCCCACCAAGACTAGTGCTTTACAGGAGTAGAAAGCCACATCTTTCTGTAGCAGATTGGCTGGTCTTTAAATGCTGACCTTGCAGTTAGAATACCAATAGATTATTTTGATTAGTTATCCCCAAAATATGAAGTACCTTATCCATCATTAATTCCTTATAACACATGAGGAAACTGAAAAATTAAAGGTTAAATAACTTGCCCAGAATTACACAAATAGCAATAATGAGCTAGATATGAAAGGATAGATCAATTATTAAGGTGAACATATGAATTAAGAGCAATGGTTAGGAGTCACTGATGTGAGGAGTGGGGGAAATCAATAATCAAACAGCAGGTGATGGGAGGAGCTAAAGTGGAAAGGATTATCGGATAGAACACGTGTATGTTTTGTGCAGGAATAGCATGCAAAGTACTATGAAGCCTCAAAAAATTAACTTATGATTCAATGGCTTGGTTATGTTGCTATCTTCTCACCCCAAGATTTAGTACACACAGAGCCTTCTCCCAGCAAACTTGCAAGGCAGAAACTTTGTCAATACCTGTTTGCCATCTGTAGTCAATGTACCAGGCTTGCACACCAGCAGGGGTCCCACAAGACCAGAATTTGTGTCTCGTATGGGATCGGCAGCAGAAAAGTATACCCAAGCCAGACAGGCGGGATCCTGAGCACTGGGACCAGCATGGGGTGGTACTGTCCAGTGGTATGTTACTTTTTCAAAGGGTTTGGCCATCAAACCATGGTGGAATGAACCTGTTGATGAATCATGGAATCCATTATTCCCAATGGTCAAAGTGAACACCTTTAGTTGCAATGAGGTAAAACTCAGAAACTGCAAAGTTATTTTGTATTTGCAGGAGTGGAATATTGGGAAGGACCCTGGAATAGAAGTCAAGAGACCAGAGTTTGTTTTCCAATTCTGCCACTATTTATTATATGAAGTGGGACAATTGAAGCTTTCCAACATTCCTGTTTTTCATAATCATGGGACCTCAAGTATAAAAAGGATGACAAAGCACACGTGGGCTATCATTTGAAAACATATATCCATTCTTTTATTATTTTAACCTTCATCATATTTATGGATATATTTAGAGCAAAGTTATATGTACACATACAAATAACTTCTCCAAACCTATATAAGTATATTTCCACTCTTCTCCCATACCCTTTAAGTCTGTATGTCTATCCATGAATCTACCATAGATTATTGTATTACAGGATTGTGTAGAGAATACTATTTACCTCTGTGGCCTTTAACTCCTAAATTCCCAGTGTCTTTCCATGGCACTCTCATTTTTTGGTGACCTCCCTCTTATTGCATATTGTCTTTTCCTTCACTCAGGTGATTACCTTTGCATTCTAACCTTTTTAAAAATCTCTAGTCATTAGAAATACTACCTGTCATCATAATCTGTTTGAGTAGCTGATGGTTGATCAGTGTTCCCTTTGTGTATATATGGGGGGAAAAGCAAACAATTTAATGGGTACAGGACATAGTCAAATTAGAGATAATATATGTTGTTAGGTGCCTTTGAGTCAATTCAGCCTTATAGATACCCTATGGACAGCAGTATGAAACATTGCCTACTTCTATACCATCCTCATAATTGTTGCTATGTTTGAGTCTTCCTTATTTTGTTTTTGCAGTCTCTCTACTTTACCAAGCATGATGTTCTATTCCAAAGAACAACGTCTCAGCATTGTTGGTTCTAAGATACATTTCAACTGCACTTTTTCTAATACAGATTTGTTTGTTCTGTTGGTAATCCATGGCCCATTCAATATTTTGCCAGTACTATAATTCAAATGCATCAGTTCTTATTTGGTAGACCTTGTTTGATGTTCAACTTTCATATGTATATAAGGACATTGGAAATAATGTGACTTGGACCAGGCACACATTATTACTCAAAGCAACATCCTTCCTTTCAAAATTTTAAAGAGATCTTGTTCAGATTTATCCAATACAATGTATTTCTAATTTATAAGTTTATGAATAAGCAATGAAATAAAAATGAAAATAGTAAAAGAACTTGTTGCCTATAAAATTAGCAAATATTTTCTAAATTATAATAATTAATGCTGCTGAGAGATAATTCAAATGATCCATTAATAAAGTCAAGATGGGAATAGCCCATTTAGAAAACTATTGACAAAATATGTGTACATAATATATACATATGTGTCTGTGTGCACATATATTAAAAACCTAAAAATATTTATGTAAACAAAGACAGAAAATAAAGATATAAAATAAGTATTGGAAAAGATGTTCACACTAAAGTAATCAAATGCAAATCAAAACAGTGTTGCTGTGTCCATTTTATTTGCAATATTGTAAGCTTGAGAAAAAGTAAACACACAAAAAACCCTTATTCTGCTTGCTGTCCCTCCTGAAATGTTTGAATATCAACTGATTATTTGGGGCACAGTGATTCCCTGTATTCCCTTCTATCTTCTTTTGATGCTTCCTGCATCGTTTAATATTATACTCAGAGAATCATTCAATATTGCAATAGATGCATGAATCTTTTTCTTCAACTATTTCAGCTTGAGAAATGCTGAATATGTTCTTTCCTTTTATTAACTTGAGGTCTTTACACATTTACTTATAATCCTTTGTTATCTCAAGCCACCCATTGGCATTTTCTGTTCAGTTCTTCTACTCCACCCTTTCTTCCAGTTGGTCTAGCTTCTCTATATTTGAGTAAGTTTTAGAGTTTTTTGACATGCATTTTGATATTTTATTTCTTCTTTGGCTTGATAGTGATTATTTTCCTTCTTCATATATGACGTTCTTTATGCTAGCACAAAACTCACCTGATCTTTGGTAGTTAGTATTCAATCCATCAAACCTGTGTTTCATATAGTGTGATATGTAGGTGTGATAGATACAAGGTCATCTTGGCTCTCATAGATTTGTTTTAATTTTATTCAGCTTCAATTTGAACCTGTATATGAGAAATTTATGATCTGATTCACAGTCAGCTCTTGGTTTTGCTTTGAATGAAGATTTTTAAAATCTCCATTTCTTTTCACAGATGTAGTCACATGACTTATTAACAAACTACAATGTGCAGTGAAAAGAGCTTGCTTGCTGAAAGTGAAGTAGAAGCACTTACTGATGAAGACCAAAGCTAACAACTTTCAGCCCTCAAAATGGATAGCACTTCAACATAAATTAATTCTCACATCAGGATCAATAAGCAATATCATGATAAATGGAGAAATATTTGAGCTGTTAACAGTTTTAGTTTACTTGGATCTACAATCAACAGCCATGGAAGCAGCAGTCAAGATGTTAAAAGATACATTTCATTGTACAAATCTACTGCAAAGACTTTTTACAATGTTGAAGAACAACAGTGTCCCACTGTGAATTAAAGTACATCTAACCAAAGCTATTTTCATTTACCACATATGCATGTGGTTGAACAACAATAAATAAAGAAGACCAAATTTGAATCATGGTGTTTGCACAGAATATGAACTATACTGTAGACTGCTTGAAGAACCAAGAATCACTTTGCATATAGTTGACACATTTCTTTAGTTTCTTTATTTTTCCACATAACATTGAGTTCTTGAAGAGGCCAAGTGAGAGGTCTTGTAGAATTTTATTCCAGTTTTGTTTATAGATGTATCCTTTATATTTTCATTATTTAGCATATTCAGTATTTTTAGTATTTTTACCCAGGATGTATCTATATTAGTCACAAAAACCAGGAATTAATAATTCCACTTATACATTTATCTCCCAAAATAATAATCTAAATTGCAAACCAAAATTTGTATATGCAGTCAGGCATTGTAGCAAAGCAGATAATGCTCAAAAAGACTGAAATAGCATATAGAATTATAGGTGGGACTGGAAATGTTCAATGTGAAAATGTTCAATCACAAAAAAATAAATATTGTATGAGACCACTGTTAGAAAGGAAAACTCAAAACAAAGATTTTCATACTAACAGAAATAGACTTTGGTGTTTAATGTATTTGGGGAGAGCAAAGGAGAGAAGATGAAGCAACAGTCTGAAGGTACACAGTGTTAACTTTGGAGAAGATGAAGATAGTATTTCACAAGAGGGAGAAGAGAAATCTAAGTGGGGGCACTTAGGCTATTGGGGGGCTTAATAAGCAGTTTACTTTAATGAATACAAAGTTGATTATTTGAAATATAACTCCCCATAATTCATAATAAAAAATTTAAAAAACAAGAAAAATTTAAAAATATAAAACGCTATATCATTGACTAAATTAATGATACTATTGATAGAATTGCCACATGTCACACTGGAGGTGGTTTATAATGTTCACCAACAAAATGACAGTGGTGTACCATGGAGATATATAAATATATCATTTATATAATATATAAATATATGAATTGATTTTGAGGTAGCACTTAATTGCAACCTTGATCTAAGAACATTTGGATCTTCTGATACGACCCTACTTGTTATTTGCCCTCATGATCACTGAAAATATGCATGCTGAACGTACTGAAGGGACGTGTGGTTAATAAATCAGGTGTTAGGCTATCAAAAAAGTCATAAAGGTTCATCTTAAAACACAGCAATCTAAATGAGGTGTTAACTAAGTCCACATGAAAGAAGCACAGTAGCCCATGTGATCCAAGAATTGCAAATCATAAAATCCAAGAGTAGTGGTGGGAATGTTATTAGAGCTTAAATTCTGAGCACCCAGTTTTTCTAAGGCTATGGATTACAGTGAAATATCAAAATCAACTTGTAGGGTCTCCAAATGGATTAGACCTCCAGTGAATCCCTTTCGACCACTGACCAATGAGGTGAATAGCTTTGCTATAAGACAGAGTACATTGGACAGTGGACTGATGTAGATGTAGTTAGGTTAAAATTTAACATCTTATAATTTGTTCTCCTTTTAATTAATCTTAAATTTCTTAGTTTTATCATATACTAATTTGACTTCAATTGGGTGTTTGTGCTTTATTTTATTTGCTTTTTTGTGTACTTTTCTTTATATGAAATCCAAGATAGATAAACTAGAGAAATAGTAACTGGATTTAGAATGTCTTTAGGCTGTGGTAAGGTAGATTGAAGAGAAATGGGGAGCTAATAATAATGAGTACAGTAATGAAGAAAATGTCCTAAAATTAAGTGTGGTGATGACTATACTAATTGAATCATTTAATATAATTAAATGATCAAATTATATGTGAGTTATTTGTCAAACTGTTAAAGTAAAAACAGAATAGATAATATTGAAACAACACTCTCTGATCAAGCAACAGAACATAATTATAGCAACTCCATAATGACACAGGAAATAATCACAATATAATGGTGGACTCTTCAGATCTCAATTAATGGTGACCTCATGCAAAATGTGATTAATCCATTATGAGTTTATAGAATTTTTATTGGTTTATTTTTATGATATGAGTTACGGAACATTTCTTCCTATCTGTTTTCATATTAGAAATCTGCTGAATTCTCCTAAGCATCATAGCAACATGGAAGTCTCCACTGATAGATAATCGGTTGCTGCACATGAGATGAATTGGCCTGGAATTGAACCAGAGTCACATGGGTGGAAGGTGAGAACTTTATCATTGAACCACCACCTCTTCCCTAATGCAACTAGCAGGACACAAATTTGCATAAAACCATTATTATGTAAAATCTATAAATATATATTTCTTCTATGTGCAGAAAAAAGTTATTTCAAAGTGTAATTTTGTTTTTCAAAATTCCATAATATACATTTTCAATTAAAATATATTTAAATATAAAAATTTGTCCCTATGCCTTGCTATATTACCATTTATTCATTCAACAAGGTCCACCAATTGTAATGAATTTTGCCTCCATCTAACTTCCTCCTTCCTCATTATTTGCTTTCTAAAGCTAGCTGCTATGACCTGCAGCCTACATTTTTTGAAAACTGCTGCTCACCATCATTGTACACAGTGCCCTCGTAGTCTTTCTCATAGAAGACCCCATGGGGTTGAATGCTGAATGTCTGAGACGCACGATTGTAGAAAACTACCTGGATGCTGTCACCCACCTCAGCCCGGATGACAGGCCCTGAAAAATGAGAAGGAGAGGCAATGAGAATAAGAATAGTGATGAAGAGACAACAGAAAACAGAATAACAGTAAGGGGAAACAAAGAGGAACTAAAGATGAAACATTCAGAGAGTTCATGTCTTTTCAGTAATAAAAAAGTCTTCCAATGATATTGCTAGTTGCAGTGTGAAAAAAATCTACTTATTTGCTATAAAAAAGCATTAGATCCATTATCTTTTTTGGGGGGCATCACTGCCCTCTAGTGGGAGTAGGAGGCCCAGCCTTGCTCCTGGAAAGTTGCTGCTGGATTTGAATCGCCAACCCAGTGGGCCTTAGTCTCACACACGACCACTACGCCACCGTGGCTCAGCCCTTCATTATCTTTTTTCACTAATTGAACATAACTCTAAGGTATACCACTGCAAATTATTTATTATCTAAAGATGAGGAAAATTGTAGATCTGAGAGATTGGAATTGCCTGCCCAAGTTTGCAAGGCTGATTACAAGTTTACAAGTAGCAGAACCAGCATTTAAAGAAAAGGATTCCATATATCACAGTTATGTGTAATCACATTTATCTAAACTTTATTATAATAGTGCTTATCCTCGAGTGTCCTGATGTGGTTATTCTTGTTAGATGTTATCAAAATTATTACTCATAGCAACCCTATATGAAAGAGGAGATCTGTCCTAATGGATTTTCTGAGGTATAATTTTAATGTCTATCCTGGGAAAAGTACAGTTAGAATTCTCTTTAGAAGTTTAGAAGAAAGGATGAAGAGACTTTGTTTCTCATATTTTGGACATGTTATAAGGAGGGACTAATCCCTGGAGAAGCACCCTGTGCTTTGCAGAATAGAGGGTCAGCAAAAAGGAGGAAGCATCTTAATAAAGTGGCTACTACCATGGGCTCAAATAAAGCAAAGATTGTTAAGATTGTACAGAATGAGGCAGTGTGTCTCAGTCTGTCTGCATGTTTCCCCCACTTCTTTGGTTCTCATTCACCCTACTGCCAATTTGATTCTGACTATAGAGGACAGGGTAAAATTGCCCCTTTGGATTTCTGAGGCTATAAATCTTTGTTTGCTTGTTTGTTTTTTAAATTATAAATCTTTTTATTGGGGGCTCATACAAATATTATCACAATCCATACATAATCCATTGTGTGTCAAGCACATTTGCACATCTGTTGCCCTTAGTCTCATAACATTTGCTTTCTAGATAAGCCCTTGGCATTGGTTCCTCTTTATTGGAGTGAAGAGCCTCATCTTTTTCCTGCAGACCAAGTAGTGGTTTTGAACTGCTGACCTTGCTGTAGGCAGCCCAAATGTAACCCACTCTACTCTCAGTGCTCCTTCTTTGTTTCCAGTCTATGAATTTCAAATATCAGAAACTATTTACCCAAGATTCCCAGGTGCTTTTCTTCCTCCCGCTTCACCTTCTCCTGGAATGTTTCATCTTGGAAGGCTTCATAACGGACTTTCCAGTAAGTGCCCCCAATTCGACTGGAACTCTTCTGGAAGAACTTATCTGACTCACTGGCACATAAAGAGACAAATGTCACATGATTTCATTGGGTTTCAAAAGTACTTCCATCTCACCCTTGGTTCCATCAAGGTCTTCATAATTATGAAGAATCTCAAAGTTCACCCAGATTAATTCACAGTCAGTTAAGAAATTTCCTCTAGATAGTCAAATGACTTGCTGCTTCTACTTGAGCCCTTTCAAGAATATTCAACTCATTTTTAGGAGAGGGTAACTCTTCCGTTGAGTAGTTTTTATTATTATGGCTTTTCTTCATAGTAGGTTGAAATATACTTGCTTCTATGTTCCATTCTCTGGAAGCAATTGTGTCTTTAAGATGCTGATTCCTCTTAATCAAGAATTCACTCCAAAATGAAAGCCCACCAAGTTGGTAAGCTCAGTAGGAGATTCTAGAAACAGCACTGAGGTGCAAGCCCTTACTTTCTCAAATTACTACATTGTTTCATATTGGAGGAATATGTATGAGTGCCCTGGAATCTCTCTCATGCCTATTTCCACATCATATATGGTCTCTTTTATGAAAGACTTCTATATGAATGATTTCCTGTGAACTTTCAGATAAACAGGGCCCTCCACCTTGCACACATCTGGATCATGAATGAAACAACATATCATGGAGAAAATCTCCATCACCACCCCCAAAATGGCAGAGTGGCCCCAAATTAGGTTGTTTTTCCTCTTCCTACATTTCTCTGTGTGCTCTATATTTCATATGCACACTATAGACTATGAATGAGGAAAGAAAGAGTAAAGATATCAATAATAATAGGATAGAATAGGGTTTAAGAAAATAACCTATGTAGGATCTAGTCCCACTTGGGCCTTCCTTTATGAACATATCCTGAAAGTCTAGCAGCATCAACTCAAGATTCTGCTAAAATCTTTGATATCAACAACTTGTCAAGAATAACTCCTCCAAAAACCTACAATGAGTTGACTGAAAACCTTCATTTAATCCTAGCAGCCATTGAGTCAATGCTGACTTTAACAACCCACTGTGGGTTTCTGAGACTTTCACTGTTTATGGGAATAGAAAAATGTGGTTTCTACATAATTTGGTATCATCCTGAGACTATTAAGAGTGAAGGGGTGGAGTTTAGCCTATCAATCAGGTTACAGCATGATAACCTCATTTGGAGGCCCTGCAGAGAGAAATAGCTCACTGTAAGCCAGACCCACATGCACTCACTGTTTCGTCATCTTGCTGATGAGACATATGGAGCTAGAGCACTGGAGCTGGAGGAGCCACCTGGAGACCCAGCTGAGATGCTTCCACTGCCACTGGATCTATAAGACTTTCCACCCACTGGCCCATGATCTTCCTGCATTCAGCATCTTTGCATGGCTACATGAGTCGGAAGAGGGACTTATGGACTAGTATCAACATATGGAGTAATATCAGATATGAATTTGATATGGACAGGGCTATGATATTTTCTTAATGTACAATTCCTCTTTGATATGAAGTTTTCTCTCACACACATATGAGTATCACTGGATTTGTTTCTCTAGTTAATCAGGACTAACATAAAAACCCAGTCTTTCTTTCCTGGAGCTATTGGTGGTGTCGAGTAGGCAACCAGGTAAATCACAGCCCAATGCATAGCCACTATGTCACAAAGGCTTCTACAAAGTGATCCTAGTAGATGGATATTTATAACTCCTTAGTGGAATGATAATTTCGGATAAGGAGAGAGCAGATGTGGGGTACTATAAATAGGAAAAGGGAAAGAAGACCACTGCTTCTTACCTGCCTGGCTCCCTTAAACTCTTTCCAGTACTCCCATCATACCCCATTGGGCCATAGTCCCATTGGATTTCATGTGCCTCAATGAAGTACTGTCGGACTTTTCCTGTGAGCTGGTACACAGGAGGAGCCTGAGAGCAAGACTTGACCTTGTAGAGTGCCTGCATGCCATCTAGAGGAAAAAAGAGTATGATGTATTTATTTGTTCTCAGAGAACTCACCCTCTTCCTTTGAATTTTTCTACCTCTAGCCCTATACTAGACTCTTTCCCTTGCCTAAACATTGGCAATATTCTCTTTTTCCTGAAGGGCCTGGATAGGTTAGAGCAGGGGTCAGCAAACTCTTCAGACCAAAGAGCCAATCCTGCCCCTCCTAACAACTTTAAAATCACCCAAGAACCTTAAATATGCTTTTCCAAACAAATGTAATCACCGTGATATGAAATATTGTTAATACTTTAAATCTTACTTCAGAGTCGAATGACCACACTGAAAGAGCTGCATAAGGCTCACGAGTTTGCTGACTACTGGGTTAGAGGGAGCCTAAGCTAGAATTCAAGTGTCTCTATTTCTTGAAACCACCACTGACTCATTTATTTGCTCTTTCTTCCTGTCTCTGCAACAGGTTTGCTTTGCAGCATCATCACATCTTGAAGTTAGGCCTTCATTCAAGATTAAATTTTATCATTATGTGTAAGACTGTAACTAAATGCGAGCTAAATTTCCCTTTTGTAATTGGGAAATTACACTATTACAAACCATTGTGACAGTTACATAATCTCCCACCAACTTGAGTGAAGGGGTGGAGTCTAGCATATGAATCAAGTTGCAGATTAATGACCTTATTTGGAGGCTTGATGGCCAGACCTTGTCTCCCTGCCTTCCCTTTGCTGCTATTGAAACACTCAGAGAGCTGAAGGAGCACCATGGAGATCCATGCCAGCATTAATATGCTTCCACTGGATGGAACTGTATGACCTTTTACCCACTGGCCTGTGATCTCACCATGGGCATCATTGTATGTCCTGTGTGTGCCTAAAGAGGAACTTATGGACTACTATTAGACATATGGGCTATTATCAGACTTATGGATTTGATCTGGACTGGGTTTGGATGCTTTCTCAACGTACAATTGCTCTTTTATACATATAAGAGTCTATCTGGATTTGTTTCTTTAGTCTATTATAATTAGTAGGAATCATGAATTTTAAAAGTCCTCTGTCAAAGGGAGCTCAAAAAATAATGAAATGTCAACACATTGTAAATCTGAAGAATGAAAAAATTGATAAAAGGATATTAATTTTTTGTTTGGTATGGAGTTCTTGTGAACCTGTATCAGGTGCTTTTCTGTAAGTTAGTTCCTGTAGGCTTTATAGCCACTATATGAAACAAAAACTAAGGACTAGAACAGTTAAACAATTTATCCAACATCATACAACCAGTCAATGCTATAGGTCAGACTTAAACTTTTATCTTTTAACTGTAAATCATGAGAGCACACTTTCTTCTATTAGATCTACTGTATTAATCTAATTACCTGCCTAGTTTTTGGGGGTTCAACATAGCATTTTCTCCCTGAAAAATCATTACAATTCTATGAATTAGACATCATTATCTATATCCTCAGATGAAGAAACAGAGCTCAGAGAAATAACATAATTTATCAAAGGTATTAAACAAAAGACAGTACCAGGATTTAAATCCAGGTCTTCCTGGTTCTAATGTCCATATTTATTCCATTATCATGCTGCATCTCCAATCTCTATCTATACTTTTACTTTCTTAACCTAGGAATTTCGAGGACTAAGAGAAGACCCTGAAAGATGGAAGATGGGTAACTGTTCAATAAATGACAAGCTAACTACCTGAGCTTCCATATTCCTTCAGTCTATAACTCACCACTGACTGAACAGTTTTATATACTAATATGTCACTCCCTGATACCCTCCTAACTTGCCATATATAAAATAATTCCAGAAAACAAGAGCTGTAGGGGATAGCAACCACTTTGTAAATGAACTGTTTTGTTTAAGGAGTAACAAATGAGGCTTAAAAAGAGGAAAAGACTTGCTCAAAATCACAGAGTGAGTTCTTTATTATAGAGGTAGGACCACAAGTCAAACTTTCTAACTGCTTTTGTAATCCTCTTCCATAGTCCCATAAGTTCCTCCTCACTTCAAATTCTCATCAATACACTCTGCTATTACTTCAACCATTTTCCCTCTGTGATCCAAACTGCAACTTTACTGCACTTGGGACTTAAGTAGAATGCCATTACTCACTCACAATATTCCATCATCTCTTGAGAAATTCATACTGTCCTTTAAATCTTCTCTGTATGAATTGTTCAATAAACTGAAAATGACTCTAGATATTTTCTTAGAATTCTGATTAAAAATGATACCTTAAAAATTCACCTTTTCTACTACTAACAAAAAATATATTTTTCTCCAGTCCATATGGACTTCTCACTAGGATAGACAATAAGTTAGATAACAAAACAAGTCTTAAAAGTTTTTTAAAAATTAGAGTCATACAATTTTCTCATTAAAATGCAGCAAAATTGGAAGAAAATATAAATGAAACTTCAAATTTCAGGAATATGTGAAAAACTAAACCATAGAATACTTAAGAACTAATGGGTCAAAGAAGTCAAACATAAAGCATATTATAAAAACACCTCAAGATGGAAAAAATGAAAGCAAAAACTACCAAAACAAGTTTTGCAGCCAAAAAAGTACTCCAAGGGAATTTCTAGATACATAAAGAAAGATGAAAAGAAAGAAGAAACATCTCAAATTAGTCATCTAACATTACACTTTCAAAAAAAGTAGAAAAAAGTTAACTCTATTTTTAAATTAACTATAAGAAAGAAAATAAAAATGGTCAGAGCAGAAATAAGTATGAAAGAGAACAAAGAGGGGACTTGCACAATTATGCTTTACATGATTGAATTATGGAATGATGTGACATGTATGGATTCCCAAGCTACAGCAAAAAAGGAAAGAAAAACATAGACCTAGGAATGAGTTTGTGGCTCACACGAAATCCTAGCTCCAACTTGAAATCAATCAGTTCTTTCATTTTGACACTGCTCCATACTCACCTTCATGAAATATGATAAGAGTGCTACAGCAAAGTACAGTGAAGAAAGCAGATGGTACCTGGCTATCAAGCAGCATAGTGTCTGGGGTCTCAAAGGTTTGTGTTTAAACAAGCAGTCATCTAAGCAAGGAGTCAACTAAGTCCACATAGAACAAGCACACTAACTTGTGTGATCCAGAGATGACAATTTCAAAATTTGAATATGGTGAGGAGAAAAGCAGAGCAAAGATTAAGAACATCCAATTTGTGGAGGGCTATGGGGGATGGTGGGGAACCCTAAACTCATCTGCAGAGTATCTAGCAAGGCTAAGTCACTGACAGATCCATTCTAGCTACAGGCAAGAGTCTTTAACAGCCTACTAACAGATTTAGACCATTGTAATCTTGATTATACTGGATTGACCTTGATACTTGGCCAGTTGACCACCCTATCGATGGGGCCTCAATTTGTTCTTGGTATACGTGTCTCTTGCTGTTTTCTTGTCAGAAATTTCTTCCATGACTTTCTAATGTTATCGGGGGGTCTGTTCCTTCTTAACATAATTTTGTATATTTCTCTGCATACTGTATTGATTTTAGCCTTACCACCTTGGTGCAGTTTTGTTTTTTTATTGTTTTCTGCTGGGTCTCCCATCTGTGAAACACATACTTAATGAGAATAACTGATACAAGGAGGATATAGGGAATACAGGAGTGAGAGACACATGAAAGAGAGAGAAAGATGATCTCAGGAGTAAATAGTGAAGACAAAGTGGGGAAGGAACACTATAAAGAAGTATGATTGCATGACTCATCTTAGAGGTGATTTAACCATGGGATGTGGGACTACTCTAAAAGTGATGTGGGGCTGATTGTACAATTATCCTTTATATGATTGAGTGACTGAACTATTGAATCATATAGTACGCAAATTACTTGCCAATAAAACTGTTGGGACAAAAAGAAAAAGAAGCATGAAAAGGGCATCCAAATTAGAAAGGAATCTGTAAAATTATATTTTCAAATCATCTTATATGTAGAAAATCTCCAAGAAGTGACCAAAAATAAAGGCTGCAAAACTAGATCAGCAAAGTACAAAAAAACTCAAACCAAAATTACTTCCGTCCAGTAAATGCTAACTCATAAGACAGAATAGAACTGCCCTGTGAGCTTTTAAGACTTTAACTTTTATGGAAATAGAAAACCTATTTTTCTACTGAGGAACAATACTGAGGTGGTTTTGAACTGCTGGCTTTCTGATTGCAACCCAACACATAACTACTATGCCACAAAGGTTCCAGGTAGGACACAAAACTAACCCGTATCTTGAACATTGTATTTTTACAATAACCTGAGCAATCTGGCAACAAAACTTAAGAAAACAGCCATATTTAACAGACATGTGAAAGAATTGTACAATGAACATTAAGATGTTGCTGAAAGAAACTAAGCATGATTTAAAAAGAGTAACAAATCACTCTTTTCTTATTTTAAAGCCTATAAGAAAGTTACACTAATTAAAACCATGTGTTACTGATATAAGGTTCAATATTAGTATATACATCAATGCAATAGAATGGTTATTGTTAGGTTCCCTTGAGGCAGTTCCAACCCATTGTACAAGCAGCAAAATACTACCCAATCCTGTGCTTGAATCCATTGCTGTAGCTACTGTGTCAATATTTCTCTTCAAGGGTCTTCCTTTTTGACACTGTATTTGTCATCCTTTTCCAGGGAATGATTCTCCTGATAATATGTCTAAAGTACATGAAATGAAGTATAATCATCCTCAAGTCTATGAAGCATTCTGGATGTACTTCTTCCAAGACAAATTTATTTGTTTTCCAGCACAGTTCAAACACAGAGTTTTCTTCAGTCTTCCTTAATGTCCAAATTTAAAATGTATATGACACAATTTAAAATACTATGTCTTAATTGTACATTCCCTCACAGAAGGGTAACAGGAAGGAATGAGCCATGGTTCAGTATAGCACTGACAAAACACAGCATTCCTTTAGTTCTTTAATGCCACACACACACACACACACACACACACACACACACACACACACCACCCTGTCACTCTCATGACCCCAGTTCTACCACTAGACCAGAGCATTTACACTGGTAAAGAGAAGAATTCTGGAAACAGAATGCAGGGCAGATACCTCCCCACTCCCCCTGCCCTGGAGTAGTAATGGGAGTAATGTGTGAGGATAGGGGGAAGGTGGGAGGAGAAAAGGGGGTGGATCACAAGGATCAATGTACAACCCTTACCCTCAGGGCGACAAACAACAGAAATGTAGGGGACGGTAGACAGCAGACAATGTAAGATATGAAAATAATTTATAATTTGTCAAGGGTTCACAGGGTGGGGGAGATGTGCTGATACCAAGCGTTCAAGTAGAAAGAAAATATTTGGAAAATGATAATGGCAACATATATACAAATGTGCTTGATACATTTGATGTATGGATTGTTATAAAAGCTGTAAGAGTCTCCAATAACACTTTTTAAAAAAGAAAAATACTGTTTTGGGTCAGACCGAGACTGTGCAGCATATTGATCCAGTGTAAAGTGTCACTTGACTTGTTGTCTGCTGCTTTCATTGATTGATTATGGAGCCAAGCAAGATAAAAATCTTTGGCAATTTCAATCTTTCCTCCACTTATCAGGCATCACATATTGGTCCAGTTGCTAGGATTTTCATTTCCATTATATTTAACTTGTAATCCATAATGACGGCTGCAATATTAATCTTTATCAAGTGTTTCACTCGCTCCATTTTAGAGATTGTTAACAAGAATTCTTCGAATTCTGACACTTCATTTTTCTTCATTAAAATACAGATTCGTGGGGTATTTTCTCAGCATACAGATTGGAAAAGTGTGGTGAAAGAATACATCTTATTATTTCAAATCACACAGCACCCCCTTTTCCTATTCACACAAGTGCTTCTTGATCCATGTACAGGTGCTGCATGAGCACAATTTAGTGTTCTACAGTTCTCATTTTCTCAATGCTATCCATAGTTTGTTATGATCTACATAGTTGAATACTTTTGCTAATCAATAAAAAAGAGTAAACATTTGTTTTTCTGGCATCTTCTGTTTTGAGCCAAGATGTATCTGAAGTCAACAATGATCTCCCTTGTTCAATGTCTCTTCTGAACGTGGATTGAATTTCTGGCAGTTCCCTATTAATAGTACTGCTGCAACTGGTGTTGGACAATGTTCAGCAACTTTTTACTTTCATGTGCTATAATAATGCTCTTCTATAATTTGAGCATTCTGTTGCGTCACTTTTTCTGGAACAAGTATAATTATGGATCTCTTCCACTCAGTTGTCCAAGAAGCTGTCCTCTAATTTTCGTGGCATAGAGAAGTGAATGCTGCTAGTACTTTACCATCTTGTTCAAACATTCAATTGGTAGCCTAGCAATTCCTGGACCCTTGTTCTTGGCTAATGTCTTCAGTGCAGGTTAAACTTCTTCCTTCAATACCATTGATTCTTGTTCATACATTACCTTCTGAAATGGTGGGATGTAATCTAATTATTTTGGGTACAATGACTTTGTGTACTCTTTCCATAATCTTTTAATGCTTTCTATATCATTCAATACTTTGTCCAGTGAATCTTTTAATATTATAACTCAAACCTTGAATTTTTCATCAGTTTTTTTACAGCTTGAGATATGTTGATCATGGTCCTTTTTCTCTCTCTTAATTTTAGGTCTTTGCGCATTTCATTTTAATACTTTGTCTTCTTATGCAAACCTTTGAAGTTTTCTGTTGAACACTATCACTAATCATTTGTTCCATTTGCTTTAGCTATTCTATGATCAAGATCAAGTTTTAGTGTTTCTAATAACGTCCACTTTTATCTTTTCTTTCTTTCCTGTCCTTTAATGACCTTTTGTATTCTTCATGTATGATATTCTTGATGCCATCCCACAGTTCTTCAGATCTTCTGAATTAAAAGTTCAACGAGTCAAATTTATTCTTGAGGTATTCTCAAAATTCAGGAGGGATAAATTCATATTTTGGCACATGTGGATATGCTTTAATTTTCTTCAACTTCCACCTCAACTTACATATGAGCAATTAATAGTTCCACAGTCAGATGCTAGCTTCATTTAGCTACTAATATTAAACTTCTTCATCATTTCTCTCTACAGGTGTAGTCAATTTGCTTCTGTTTATAATTATGTATAATTTTCATTTATTACTATAAAAAGATATTTGTGATTAAGAAGTCACTGATCTTGTGAAATTCTATCATCTGATCTCCAACTTCATTTCTATAATCAAGCCTGTTTCTTCATTGTTTCCAGCTTTTGCATTCCAATTGCCAATAATTATCATTGTATCTTGATTGAACGTTTTATTAATTTTAGACTGAAGAAATTGGTTAAAATTTTCATTTTCTTTATCACTAGCTTTAGTGGTTGGTGCATAAATTTTGATATTAATTATGTTGATTGGATTTCCTTGTTTGTGGACAGATATAATCCTATCACAGACAGCATTGTCATTCAAGATAGATCTTGAAATATATTTCTGATGATGAATGCAACACCATTCTGCTTAAATTTGGCATTCTCAGCATAGAAAGCCATATGATTAATTTAAAATCACCAATGCTAGTCCATTTCAGCTCCATAATGCCTAGGATCTTGATCTTTATGTAGTCAATTTAATGTTTTATGAATCCCAGTTTCTAGATACATATGGTGTGCATTTCAAATTCTGATTATTAATAGATGTTTACAAATTTTTCTTTTCATTTGGGTCATGTCCCACGAGCAAATGATGGTCCTGCAAAGCAAGTGCATAAGCAAATGTGGTAAAGAAAGTGATGGTGCCCAGCTTTCAAAAGATATAGTGCCTGGGGTCATAAAGGCTTGAAGACAAACAAGTGGTCATGTAGCTGAGAAGCAACAAAGTCCACATGGAAGAAGCACAACAGCCTGTCTCAACATGATCACTGTGGACAAAGTGGGTGCATGAGCAAAAGTGGCGAAGAAAACTGAAGGTGCCCGCTTATCAGGGAATGTTGAGTCTGGGGCCTTAAAGACTTGAAGATAAACAAGCAGCCATCTACTGGAGAAGTGACAAAGCCCACATGGAAGAAGCACAGCAGCCTGGGTGATCATGGGGTCTTGAGATTATCAGCTATTAGGCATCAAAGAAAAAAATCATATCATTGTGAATGAGGGGGAGTGCAATGGGGGCCCAAAGCTGATCTGTGGGCAACTGGACATTTCCTCACAGAAGGTCTGGGGAGAGGATGAGGCATTCAGGGTGCAGTGTAGCAATGATGCAACATACAATGTTTCTCTAGTTCTTGAACACTTCCTCCCCCGTCCCACTATCATGATCCCAGTGCTACCTTACAAATACAGCTGGACTAGAGGATGTACACTGGTACACTGGTAAATCTGCACTCAGCAAATGCATAGATAGAAAACTGTATTAGCCGTTATGAGAGACAGAGGGAAAGGGGGAGTGAGAATTATTGCTAAAGGGATACAGAATCTGTTTGGTGTGTTGTAAAACTTTTGGAAATGGATTGTGATGATGGTAATACAACATGGTAAAAGTAACTAATGTCACAAAATTGTACACTTAAAAATGGCTGAAATGTCAAACTTTGTGCAATATGTATAGTTATCATAATTTTGTAAAAAATTAAAGACCATCAAGGTGATTCTAATTCATGGGGATCCTGGCCCTTTGGGTTTCTGATATATATTTTAAGAGCTGTAGCTTTCATCTGTGGAGGGAATGAACAGATGACCTTGCAGTTAGTAGCTCACTGCTACCAGTTTTACCTAGTTTCCATTCACAGAACATCTTATATTAGACATCAGAAAGAAGAAACCCAGAGAGATATAACTGAAGTCTAGTGTTTCATTCTTTTTACCACTATTCTTCAGCTGAAAGACCTATCTGATGGCTCCAAACTACCTCCCTCCTTTACCCCAATTATCAAATAGGTCGGGTCTTACTTTGCAAGTGACTATTTACTTGACAGCTAATTAACCAGATGCCAGACTCTTGGGGCACCATCTCAGCAGTCACAAAGGTGGCTGGAAAGACATGAGCCACATCAGTGCGGTGGCCCCGGATGGTTAGCATCTGTCCATGGAAGAAAGCTGTGTGGACATCCACTTCATTGCCCATGCCAAACAGGTGCCAGGCCACACGCTTTTGTGCACACATACTCAGCTCTGGTAAGTTCCCAAACACAAAACCATTTATTGCTGCAAAAGAAAAACTGAGTAAATATAATCACAATATATTTTCTTCTCAATGGGAAAATGCTTATTTGACAATGAATAAAACTAATATGAGATTTTTGAAATGGGTACTATACTGATCACATGCACTATATCACTTTAATTTTACAAATTATCCTTGAAAAGAGACATTTTTCTTTCTTTTGTTTTTAAATGAGTAAACTGAGACTTAAGGAGTAAAGCCAAGTTTCTCTCCCGATAATCTGGAGGATTCTCCTGGATTTATTTTGTAAGTTGTTCTTTCTTTCAGGCCTGTTTCCTTCTTGAATTTTTAACTGAACAATAGTCAAGGTAGCTAATTATCATGGCTCTTATCATGGATATATATATATATATATATATATATATATATATATATATATAGAAACTTGAGCTTCCAAAGCCATCTTTCCTTCTTCTCTCTGAGTTTTCATTTCACTTCGGACTGTCTATGAACTTAACTCTGTCACTAAATAAAAGTAAATTACTCAATTAATTACATAAAAGCAAATCAAATATCTTCTCTGCCTAAGAGCTATTTCCTGCTCATGCTTCAGGCTGCGGCTTAGGTTTGCTTTAAATTTAATTAAGATGGTCAAGTCTCTTATAGACATAAGGATTGTTGATATAAGCAACAGTTTCTTCCTGCAAAGTGTGTAAGTTTTCCACTTTGCATTCTTTTTAGAACAAAGCAGTGATAATTTTATTAGTGGATAACCCTTACCAAAGTGGCTGTATTTATAGGGTATTCATAAGATTATTTAATCAACAGCCTTAACCACTCTACATTTTAAGAAAGAGTAGCTTAATAGAATAAGCATAGACTATTAAACATATTAGTGTTGGATATTCTTGTGAGAAGTAAAAAGAGACAGATGTGTTAAAGCATTTATCAAATACTAGATCCAGAGGAGACACTCCTGGCTCCTGCTAGTTTATTGTCCCAGGGTGGTCATTTTCTCCAATCTCACCATGCATCCTGTTACTCTCCTGAAAGGCTTTGTCTTCTTTGTCTACTGAGGCCGGGTCTGAGCAATAACTGGCGATATTATCATTGAGGTGCCAGCTAAGATTCTCATCTACCACACTGAACAGAAGGAAGAAATCATGGTCCACATCTAGCCGCCTAGGAGATGTCTTCTTGTCCAGGGCTCCTAGGGTAAGAGTGATACTCTTGAGAACCTTTCTGTCCATAGCAACAGTAAGCTGCAGGTGAACTCATAAGAAAGGAATATAAAAAGAGGAGGCTAGAAAATCAGATAAGGATTTTTTCCATTAAATTTTATTTTCACAATCCCCAGATAAAACCACCAGTTGAGCTAAGTCTAGGATCTAAAATAATTCTCTCTACCAATTGTACCCTTTAATCCAGACTAGGTCCTTAGCCTGGTTAAATTCCTGTAACATCTAGGTTTTTAGGCCTGACTATACCTTGAGCATATTTGATTTCCAACCGAGTTCTCATGCTTTTCAAACTGCTGGATTCCTTTTCAATACTATTCACACAATGTCTTCTGTGTTGTCTTAATTCATGTTCTTCATTTTACTTCTCTGGGTTCTAATATTCATTGCAATGGATATATAGAACTCAGACAAATTCATGATTAAAGGATTTTTTAAAATTGTAATGACATTAAACAATGTTCAGGATAGTTTATCCAGATATGTTACAAAGATCTTTTAGACCTGCTAATAAATGCCCAAAGAGACACACAGCTTCACTGGGAGCATCAATCCTAAAGCATCCAGTTAAAGCTCCGTGTGTAAGTAGAAAGCTTCTGCGATTATGTACCCAAAGGCAACCCACTCTGAAAACCATCCTCCTCCATAAAATCACTCAGCTTTAACCCCGGTGGCAGTGAACTGCATTGGGCCATGAAACAAAAGGTCAGAAGTTTGAAAACACCTGGAGCTCTGGGGGGAAACCTGAGGCTTTCTACTCCTGTAAAGAGTTACGTTCTCTGAAATCCTCAGGTACAGATCTACCCTGTCCTGTAGGATACCTATAAATTGTATTTGACTCAGTCACAGTGAGTTTGGTTTGGGTTTTACTTGCTTAGTCGGTTGGGAGGTCCATTTCTTTGTTCCATGCTCTAGTTCCTTATTCTGTTGCTGTTCCTCTGATGTTTTAGCTGTCTTCTTCATCCAGGAGATACAATGTGTAAGGATCTCAGATCCAGATGATACTTTTCACTCCTGACTCCTGCTAGTAATAAGACTCTTCCTCCTGTTCGTTTTATATTTAGCAAGATGGTATTCTAGGTAATTCAGTACTATTTTTCCCCCCACCTTCTTACCAGACCAGTGTAGGAAAAGGTCTTTTTGTGGAAGTTAGAGACTTTAGCTACAAGAGCCACATTAAATAAATCACTGTTGCTGTACCTACCTTCAATGTGACTTGACCCTCATTATTATTAGGGTTTTAACAGTGATATAAGAAAAGAACATGGAAGGACAAACATGGCTTGTTTTTGATTTTTTTAGAAAATAGTGTTGAAATATAAAAAAATCGTAGAAAGAGTCCAGAAGGGTTTGTTACTGCTAGTAAACAAGAATACTGATCAACATTCCTGGGACTACTGTCACCCAGTGGATATATGTAGTTAAATCACATTACTGTTTTCCCCTTATGTCTCAAATTAGATTTTATAGCTCACTCTTGGGCCCTGTACCTCTTTTACAAGTGAGCAGAGGTCCAATTAGGCCAGTGGCAATGTCTCGTGGAGCATCCACATGAGAATGGTAGACCCAGGTGAGGCATGCTGGGTCAGCATCGGTGGGTGCATGACTTTCTGGAATGGTCCAATTGTAGACATGGCTACCCCCAGGTGGAACACTGTCATCATTTTTCAGCTTCCCAGAGGAGTTATCAGGGTATAGAGAACCTAGAAAATGAAATTAGTGCATTTTTAGTCACAGGTTCACTGAGAGGGTGTGTGGTAGATAGAGAAAACATGAGTAGACTAATATGCAGACACTTTAGAGTTCCAGCATAGTACTTCTGGCAACCTGATAAGTGTATTGATTCAGATAACATCTAGCGAAAGAACCTCAGACAGTATGGCAGCTACCTCTCCATAGAGATAAACAAAAAGAGAGAGTTCCCTTCCTTCAAGCATTCACTCTGGAAAACAGAACACAGATAGAAATAGAATTTTAGTTGTAAGTCAACTTAATGATCAGTTGATCTACTTCCTCATTTTATGGAAGATCAACCTGAGGAAAATAGTTAGTGTCTATGACAGAATCTTGTGATTCCCCACTCTATTTTCCTCATTCAATGTCAGCATTATTGAAAATGGACTTGTGATAGTGGCAGATAGAAATAAAACACTGACTCCTTTAAAAAATAAACTAGCAAAGGAAAACAAACACCAACCAGAATGCAGTTACACTAGATTAACACTTCCTTGTAGTATACTATTTTCAAAACACATACAAATATTTTATGGAAATTTTATCCCAGGATACTACTTGTGATACAAACAAAGCAAAATATAACAGAACAAAACTCACTGCCACTTAGTCAATACCAATTTATAGTCACCCTATAGGGCATGGTAGAGCTGCCCCTGTGAGTTTGAGACCATAACTCTTTATGGGAGTAGAAAGTCCTGTCTTTCTTCTGCAGAATGGATGACCTTGATAAAATTGCTTCAAACTTTTGTTCTGTATTTTCTTCTTTGGCCATCTGGAGATACTAACAGCAACTGAGTGTTAGGTTTATTGTTAGGAATGCTATGGTTATTCAATAGTTAATGATTTATTAGTGTTACCAAGAATCTCTGTTACAATGGTTTTGTGGGGGTGTTGTATGGTATAACTGTGTGCTTTATTCCATCTGCAAGAAATGTAAGTTCCTGGTTGAACTGGAATTAGAGGCTGAAACTTGGGCTTGCCTCTGACTCAATGTGTCACCACTATACTACCAGGTTCCCTCTTGTCATAAAAGATAGAGTGTATTTTCACATTTATGAAGTTCCAAGTTATACAATGCATGAATACCAGAACTGATGTCAGCATCCAGAAATATTTCCCCTGCAGTCTTTGTCATCTCACATCAGTGAGTTAGATAAGACTGTCCTCTCTTTCAGTTCTTAGATTCCATTTAGTCAGGGAAGATGTTATTTTTGGTTCAATGGGAGAAATAGAGGTAGGACAGGTTTACCTTCTGAGTCCTTCTCATAGAAAACGCCATGGGGGTGAATGGTATAAGGACGAGTGGCAAAATTCTTCAGGTGGACAAGCATTACATCCCCCACCTCAGCCTGCAACACAGGTCCCAGAAAACCCCACCATGCTGGTTGAGCCACTTCATCCATGTATGAGCTGTCCCTGTATTCCTTGTAGATAGTCTTCTGGTAAATACTCCCTATTCGGTTTGTGTCAGACTTTAGGAAGCTTGAAGCAATTCTGAGGAAGGGGGAAAGTTACAATTAGCCAAAATATTTCAATCTCTGAAGGATTATTTTCCTGAGGAAGCTGACAAAATTCCACCTTTGTTTACAGGGTTTATATTGATTAAAACGTAAGTTTCTATTTATAAAAGCATGAAAATTTTAAGTTAGAAGTCACAAGATGGATTATGTTGAACACATGAATTTGCTGATATTTGATTGATTTAATCTATGCAAACGGGGGTTAATTTTACATAGTTAAACTCAATATTTAGTAATGGGATGGTGACCAACTTCAGAGAGAAGCTTTAATTTATTAATTCCCTATTGATTTGGCTTACTTAGAACCATTGTGCTATATATGAAAAGTCTTATAATTCAGTGGTTAAGTGTAAAGCTATGCTGCTTGAACTATGTATAAAGATTGATATTCATGAATTTGTAGAACTTTAAACATGTTTTTAAATTGTATTTGCAGTTTTCTAATCTGTAAAATGCAGAAAATTACACTTCCTAGACAGTTGCTAATAGAGATTCAATGAATTAAAATGCATAAAAAGCTTAGAAAAGTTTTTAGCACATAGTATAGGATCAATAAATAATAATTATTACTTCAAAGTAATGGAGATGGGGGATAATTTAGCTTTTCCTGAAGGATATTTTGTAGTACATTAAAAATTACTGTTGAGAAAATGCTAACAAATGGCCATTACAGGCGTTACGAAGCAGAACTGATTCAAAAGGTTTTCTTGGCTGTTATTTTTCCAGAAACATATTTCCAGGCCTTTCTTCCTTGGTGCTGAAGGGTGGGTTTGAACTACGAATCTTTACATTCAAAATCAAACACAAAATGTTTGTACTAAACTGGGACCTAATACATCTACATTAATCAGATTTAAATCCTATTGAATATCCATTTGTTAGATGTTACTTGGAAGAGACACTTGACTTCCCTGAGACTCAGCTTTCTTGTCCATACAATAAAGAAGCTTATCCATAGTTTTTCAATGAAAAATTACAAAGTATGTTAATTTTTAGTTTAGTACCTGCCATAGAATTGTATATAAGTGGTAGCCATTATTGTTATTTACTTGATTCTGAAGATCACTTTTTAATTTCACACTTACATGTCTTGGAAATAACTATGCATGTCACAAATAGTATATTTTTTATGTTTCTTTTTACACTCATTGGGCTGTGATTCATAGGGATAGCAGTTCAAAAACATAAGCAGCTCTAGGAGAAAGACTGGGGTTTCCACTCCTGTAAATAGTTACAATCTTGGAAACCCACAGGGGGCCTGCTGTGGCAGTGAATTTGGTTTGAATGGTTCCTTTTTTAAGGAATAAAAATGTTATTAAATCATAAATGAGGATTTTATTTTAGAATCAAGGGACTATGGAATTGTTATATATTAAGAGCATTAATGGACTGAGGCACAGCAGTGTGGAAGAGTAAGCTGTAGATGGGATAATGTCTCCTGATCCAATCACCCCTTTCCTCAGGAAACTTGTTACTCAGTAGAGGACTCAAAGTGCTCAAAACCTGTCTGCTAGGTTTTGAGAAAGGACTCTTAAGAAGGTACCCCTCTGTCCTCAACAGAGTTTCTTCTCCCACAATTCAAGTTCTAATACCACAAGAGATAATACTTACGTGTCATTGTCTAGAGGCTGGTTCTTGATTATATTTCTTCCTTTGGGAGCATAGTTCCATTGAACATCCTGGATGCCTAGATAGTAGACTCGAGTAGCCCCATCAGTCAGTGGAGGCCATAGCGGATGTATAAATAGCAGTGCACAGAGGAAATGTCCAGGGTCCATGGTCCACATTGCTTTGGCAAACAGTTAAATTGATATCTACTGATACAGAAAAAAGAGAGGCGTTGTATATGTCTGGAAAACTAAAGACAGAAGAATCAGAAAATAGGAACCAAGTAAAGTGACTGAGAAAGTAGAGATCAACTAGCCAAGATTCTCTACTGTGGTAGAGAACATTTTCATGTTAACTTGAACATTTATAAAAGTGTAGGGGTGGTATTCAACTTGTCAATCATGTCACAGCCAGATGGTGTGTCCCTGTGGGTGGGTCCTTCTCATAAGGAGAACCTTTGGAACCTAACACACACACACACACACACACACGCACACACACCTTCTCTGCTTTCACCTTCCTGTTCACAAGCTGCCAGAGCCATCGTGATTATATCCACATAACTTCGCTCCCACCAGTCTGTGATTTCCTGCATTCTGTATCATTTGTGTAGCTGTATGAGTCTGAAGAGAAACTTATGGACTAGTAGCAAATTTATGGACTTCATTTGACTAGGCTGGGTTGTTTTCTTGATATACTAATCACATTTTGTTAAAATAGGATTTTATAAATATGAATCTCTTTTGAGCTCACATATGAGTTTCTCTGAATTTGTTTTTCTAGTCAACTCATCCTAACACATCTCCCTAACCTGATACCTTTTAGTTCAATAAGCATTCACTGGTGTCGGCACATTGGATTTTGGAGGGCAAAGTTAAAAGTCATTTGCACTGAGAATCATTTCCTTCAAAAGCAAAATTTGGAATAAGTTCTTTCATTGGTGTACAAAGCAGAATTTACTCTGACCCATGAACCAGGAAGCAGATACCAGAAACTTGATGAAGCTGTAGACTTACTCACTGCCTGAAACAAGTCACAAATTGTTCCTATGCTTCTGTTTATACTATGCAAAAGGAGAGACTCATTGTTGCCACTTCCTATTTTCAGTCAATTGGGGTTTAAAACAAATGAGAATTCACCAAAAGCAATGAGAATGCTGAAAAATATGAATAAGAAGTGTATCCTATGTACATGAACACAATAATTTTAAAATTGCATTTCATTTTGGCAATAGAATTCTCCATAGCAATGATCATGGAATAATCCCAAATACACATGATAATATAGGTGACCCTCCAACATACTATTGCAGGAAAATGCACTCAAACATACACATACAAAATAATATATACTATGCATTTCATTTATGTGAAGTGCAAAGTGAAGCAAAATTCATTATGTTAGAAGTCAGGATAGTGCTTGCACTTGAGGGTAGTGGAGGGCATTGGTTACAAACACATTCAATTTCTGAAAATAGTTATAATCTTAAGGTATGAGTATTATGCTTCAAAAGAAAAAAATGAAACAAAACCAAATAAGAATATGTGAGGAAACTATTTCTAATATCTGAGAAGAAAGATTCTTTGTCCACCACTGGCTGTGCAAAACACACTTCACAGGCCCAATCCTGAGTCAGAGGCAAGCCCAAGTTTCTAGCCTCTAGTTCCAGTTCAACCAGAAACTTACATTTCTTGCAGATGGAATAAAGCACACAGTTATGCCATACAACACCCCCACAAAACTCTGAAACGCGGATACCATTACATGTATAATATATTATGTATTATCCTCACACATAAATACACAGAAGCAAACCTTCAGTCTTATAGGGATGCATATACTTTTACCTATACACAGGACCATATTGTATCGGAGATTCTTGGTAACACTAATAAATCACTAACTATTGAATAGCCATAACATTCTTAACAATAGCTCAGATGCTGTTAGTATCTCCAGATGGCCAAAGAAGAAAATATAGAACAAAGGTTTGAAATAATTTTATCATGGTCTTTAAATTTCCCTGCAAGTTCTCAGGTTTCTCTATTCTCAGCATTAATCAAGTTTTAATCCCCAGTACAAAATGGCATTTCCCAGAGAGAAAAAGAAATTCTTTCGGAGTTCTTTCCAAATCTTGTTTGACCCACCAACCAAGTTGTATGACTTTGAGCCATACCCAATGACTGTAAATTACAGTAGGAATAATTCTATCAATTTTGGATAAATTACCAAATTCCCATGATAGAACCTTGTACAATCAATGTAGAACATTGGAAGTAATTGGAAGACAGTAATTGCTGGTCTTTCCTTTCTCTTCCTAGCTATAGCTTGTTAATTTATCTTCACTACCTCACACACAACATGCTTTACATAGTTATGTTCTAAGTTCTAACTTAAATGTTAATTACTCCAGAAGCCCTGCTCTAATTTCTCTGAGACAAAGAAGCATTAGCCACTGCAATGCCATTTTGTTGACTACTGAATGACCTTTCTCCTTTCCCCTTCCATCTCAGTATTTCCCACTAGCAATTTATTTTAGAATGTATTCTTACATTCTTGAGATCAAAATATTGCAATTAATAATTTTGTTCCTTTTAATATTGTAGCCAGAAATTTATTTATTTTCTTAGCCAGGATGTTAAAATCAATGTTGTACCCAGAAACACTCTCTAGCTCCTAGGCAAACTAAGTCTTAGACAAATGACAAATTAGTTTTTGCCTTGAAATATGGATTGAAATATTCACTCTGGTCTGCAATCAAAGAGTTGCTTTTAGATTCTCACAATCCGGTTAAAACAGAATAAAAGACGCTTCTAAATTTCAAGATATTAGCATAGCTATCATTTATTTGAACCTGCAATACTATCCATATCACTGTCTAATCATAAAACTACTTAATTTATATAGCAACCAAAAATATTAAGTCTGACTTTGTATTGTTACCTTTCTAGCTCTTCAGCTGTCTTTATTTTCCATCTAGGATTATGAACTCCTTTGAAAGTGGTTGTTAAGTTTTAGAGGTTTTTGCATAGTTATAATAGACTTGATAATGACATCTAGTAGATGCTCCATAAATCGTTGCTTATAGCAACCCGATGTGTGTCAACATAAACTACTCCATAGGGTTTTTTATGGCTTATTTTTTTGCAAGAAAATCACAGACCTTTCTATTGAGTCACCTCTGGGGTGGACTTCAACACAAATCTTTTAGTTAGCAGCTCTGCATGTAGCCTTTTGTGCCATTTAGTGACTGTTGTTCCATAACCAATTAGTGTTGAAGAAACATAAAGAGGCACAATTACGCGTTTTCCCACAGGTGGTTCTAATTTAAATTCTGCTATTATTTTAAAGGGTGTGTTTAGGCAAGTAGCATCACCTTACGATGCTTCTGCCTCTAACTCTAAAGTAGCAGACCTATTAAACCATTTCGAGGTCTCAGATCTCTTTGTATATCTAATAAGATATGCAGAAATGCACAACCAAAAAATGTTGTACAGAAAGAGCTCTCAAAGAGCCTTCCATCTCTTTCTCATGTGCTGTCAGTACTTGCATTCACTGATGAAGCACAAATACATCCACATGTACCTACCTAAAGTACCAGAGTAATAGCCATATTCTGGTACACTGAATGTAACATGGAACTTCTTCAAGCTATATTTGCAAAGAGGTTTTCTAAGACATGTGATGGGTAGGTTTGTTATACCATCATGACCACAGAAGATTGGTGGGTCTGCTGTGATAGCACGGCCATTGAACACACGGGATGAATTGAAGGGCAGAGATAGGAAGGGCTCAGCGAGTCCCACTCTCTGTCTTGCTTCCAGATCTTTGGACCAGAGAGCTGCCTTGTTTGTCCTGTGCCTGGCCCTCCAAGCAACACTACCCATGGGACACCTAATCGTGGACTGTGGAGCTATGAGTTGAGGTTCCTTCAAGCCTTAGTTCACCATGCTCCTGGGATATACATCTCTTGAGCTGGGGACTGTTGGACTCTGTCATCTGGCTGACTGTTGGCGACCTGCTCTGCTGTTTGCTGCCTGTGACCAGATAGCCTGAATTGCTCTACAGAGGACTACTCAGCGGCCCTGAAGACTTGAGGACTGCCAGTCTTCTAGCTGCCTCATGCAAGTGAGTTGCACCGAGCAATCTGTACTGCTTTATAGATAGTTAACTGCTTCTTTCTTATCTTCTATAGACAATTTCAAAGACTCCTTGATCTCATTTTCCTAGAGAGAAAACTTCCCCAGGGAAGAATGCTCTGCAATTGGAGAAGCATGTGGCAAAATTAGAAATGCTTCCTAGAACACATCAGTACAGATCTTCAGCATACAATGAATAAACATTCAAAGGTAAGCACTCATCATTACATGAACAAAGGGCTAGAGATATAGATATCCCAAAACTTATTTGCCCTATCAGTCACTTTTCAGGAAGAATATATTATTCAGCATCCCCTAGCAATAAAATGGCTTGGGCCTAGACTCCATCATCGATGACAATTTACATCGCTAGTTTTCCTATAATGTATGGGTTGCTCATTTGTGTGACAATGGCCTTATCTCTCTAGTGGCATACTGTGCCATAAATTGGGCTCAACTTCACTGGGCAGTCCTTGGGAGAAAATTCATGAATAATAGCAGAATATTATCATATATAGTGCAATAAGATAAATCCCTCAGGTTGGAAGCTACTTAAAATAAAAGTTGCCTTCTCAAAAGCTTTTCAAAGTAGAATCAATCATAGTGACACAGATGGAATAAATATTTTGGAGTCTTCATTTGCAGATGGTACATATTCAAAATTATAAATTTGTAAGCATTTAATATTAATTGGAAGAAGTAGGAATCTAGGAAAATTGGGAACTGTGTGAAAAAGAAAGTCTGATATAAAATAAATATATCATAGACATTAGTGAGCTGAAATGAACTGGTATTGGTAATTTTGAATCAGACAATCATATGAATTACTCTACCAGAAATGAAAACTAAAGAAGTGGTGCTGCAGTTATTATGAAAATGGCCATTTCAAGTTCTATTTTGAAGTATAATGGTGTCAGATAGGATAATATCTATACACATACATGGAAATTCATTCAATAAAACTATTTCAATTTATGCATCAACCACTTAACTGCTGATGAAAGAATTTAACTAAAGAATTTAACCAATTTCTTCAGTCTGCAATTGATAAAACATGCATTCCAAATGCATTGATAAGTACTGGTTATTGGAAATATGGAAGCAAATAGAAACAACAAAAAGCAAAAAAAAGTAAAACAAAACTCACTGCCATTGAGTTGATGGTGACTCATAGTGACCCTATAAAGCAGAGTAAAACTGCTTCTATGAATGTTTGAGAATGTAACACTTACAGGGATATAAATCCTTGTAAGGAAGGATGGAATGTGGATAATACAGCCTTGATGATAGAAATGATGCTGGAGACTGTGAAAGACTCAACAACTTCTTCACTTCAAATACCTTTTTTCAAGCAATATAAGTAGTGACTATACATGTGGACTTCTCCAGATAATATTTTTAGAAATCAAATAGACTACATTTGTGGGAAAAGACAATAGAGGAGTTCAATAGCAGCAGCTTAAAAGAGGCCAGGGGCCTATATGTAATTTCAGGTGAAGAAAATTAAAATAAGTTCAAAAGAGCCCAAATATGACCTTCTGTATATTCCACCTGAATTTCAAGAACATCTCAAGAATAGATATGACTGTATGACTATATATGAACACTACTAACCACAGAAGACCCAAGGAGCTGTAGGATGACGTCAAGAACATCATACAAAAAGAAAGTAAAAGGTCATTAAAAAGACAGAAACCAAAGAAAAGATTAAAGTGGATGTCAGAAAGGTCTCTGAAACTTGCTCTTAATTGTTAGGCAAATGAAAGAAAAAAATGAAGTCAAAAAGTTAAACAGAAATTTCCAAAGAGCAACTTGAGAGGGCAAAATAGTATAATGCCCAAAGACCAAGAGTTAGAACACCAAAAAGAAAGAACAGATTCAGCATATCTTAAATTGAAAAAAATGCTAAAGGAAAAATTCAAGCCTTGGGTTGCCATATTGAAAGATTCTATGAGGAAAATGGTGAATAATTCAGGAAGCATTAAAAGAAGATGGAACAAATACACAGTCACTATAACAAGAACTGGTTGACATTCAACCATTACTGGGTAGCATTTGATCAAGAACCAATAGTACTTTACATCACCTGGAGAATCAGGCCATAGAATTCTGGGATATAGAACCTTGGACCTTCATGGTGTACAACATACTTCAATGACTACATCAGAGTGATGTGATGCGGAAATCCCACAAAGTGAACTGGATTCTACCTCAAATAGATATTAGCCTGAAAACTTAAGGCCTAAATTATAGAGTGTGATGAAGCAAAAGAGAACTATACCACAAGTCTTGGCAGGCAGACTAACATCTACTTACTACTTCAATTTTTAAAATATGTATTATTCTGGCAGACCATATCTGACATTGTCAGTGGACCTTACTTTAAGCTTTGCTTGACTATCTACTCTCATTGTTTGTGTAAATTTAGTCTGGTCACAGAAGGACTTGATCTGTGTAAGTAAGTAATCCATGCATCATGATTTGTAGTTAGCCTACACTTACTTAATCTCCCTTTCAGAATTCTTTAAACAGAAGGACCTTATGTAGCAGGGAGATGATTGATAGGATTCTCTACCATAAAATTACAAAGATACCTCTAAAGTGAAACAGAGCAACATAGATAATAGAGATTCAGGAATGAATATCTAGCTTGTGCTAAATCTGAGCTGCAATCTAAGACAAACTACTTCTTATAACATGTCCCTGTTCGATACTCACTCTTATAAAGGAAATACAGAAACTATGGGTACTATAGAAAAAAATGTAGTGAAGAAATTAATTGGCATATGGCTATCAGGAATAAAGGGAACTGGGGGTTTAGAGGGTTGTTTTCAAACAAGCAACCATCTAAATGAAATAGATGTCAACTAAACCCACATGGAGAAACACATTAATTCTTGTGATCCAAGGAATGGAAAATATATAATCCAAATCAGAAGCAGGGGATGGTATCAGAGCTAAAATTGTGAAATTCTGTTGTGCGGAAGGCAAAGGATGACAGTGGAAACCCAGAGTACACTTACAGATTCTACAAAGGCCACACATCTTTGGTGATTCCCCTCTGACCATAAGTGAAATTATACTAGATTAAAATGGTAAATTAGGAAGAGGAGGGTCAAGTTGGTGCCCAAGCAAGCAGCACATACTGAAGAGCTCCTTTGTGCACAGCAGGCCTAGTGTTCTGGGGGATTATTGAAAGGATTTTGGTGAGTGAGAGGACTTCCCTTGGGCAACGGTTCTCAACCTGTGGGTTGACACCCCTCTGGGGGTCACACGACCCTTTTAAGGATTTCCTGATTCATAACAATAGCAAAATTCCAGTTATGAAGTAGCAATGAAAATAATTTTATGATTGGATGGTTACCACAACATGAGGAACTGTATTAAAGAGTTGTGTCATTAGGAAGGTTGAGAACCATTGCCTTAGGACAAAATCCCCACCCCACCCCACTCCACACACACACACACACACACACACATCTGTCCTGAGCTAGAGCCCCTGAGATATGAGTTCAAAACCTTGGCACATCTCAGCTCTTCCAGTCAAAGATACCCCTGCCACCAAAGTCACGGTCACCAATTGTCCCACCTCACCACAAGGCCTAATCTTGATGCCAGGAGGCTACTTGGCTGCCCAGCGGAGACACAGGCAGCTGTGGAGAGACCCCCTGCAGTAGCTTCCCACTCACAGAGTTCCACTTGGAGAGCGGTTTCCTGATCCTGTGGTCCCCTGTTCCCACGTGGCAGCGATCCACCACCAAGCTAGGGTCTTTCCTTCCATTCACCCAGGGCACCAGGAACTGACTTATAGTCTACCTTTGTTGTCTGAGACCCGTCCAGTGGCGCCCCTGCATGCCCGCCTGCTGCCACAGTACCAAGCAGTACCTAACTGCTCCCATGAGTTTCCCTGCCCAAGCATGTGTGTTCCCTGCAAGCCTGCCTGCATCCACCAGCAGCACTCCTGCTTCCTGCCTGACTTTATGCACCTCCTACCCACTCCTGTCAGTACTGACCTGTGCTTCTACAGCATGCTAAAGCAAGCTCCCTGCCCTTATAGCCACGATTGCTCCTGCCAGCATCACTTCCACTCCCTGCCTGAGCATGCGCAGTTTCTGCCCACTCCCTCCAACACCCCAGGGAAACCCCACTGCCAAGTGCTTCCTGCCATCCCTGCTTCAGCACTTCTCTGGTGTCCCAGGCTCATGAGGAGCAGGGGAGTGTGCATCCTTGATCTGACGAGCCTACAATTAACATCTCCTCCCTTGGCAGCAAGGCTTCCCCCATCTTTGCCTTCTATTAGGCATCTCAATTTTTTTTTAATTACACACGAGACCATGCTATGCATGGTATGACTCCAGTCTCTGAAACTCCTCACCACTGTCGGCCACAGAACCACTGAGGGACTCTGCCTACTTGGTAGTCTGACCCACCTCTATAGTAGGTCTCAGTATCCTTATCAGTAACACAGAGAAAGTGCACAGGGCCCCCTGGCTTCCCAAAACATGGCACCTACCTCCACAACGGGGTTTAGGAAGCATCAGTGTACCTCATAATTCTCAACACACACACACACAACCAGGGAGACAGAACACAATAGCAGAGTTAATGACATTCCTAAAAGAATCAGACTCAGATTGGCCAGAGAAAGAAATCTTCAAAAGGCTGATTGGAGTAATAAAGGAGTTGAGGGAAGCAATGCAGAATAAGGATGCAATGATAGAATCAATGAAGCCCGCAATAGAGGGGATAAAGTCTAGAATAGAAAGGTTGAAATTCACACATCAATTGGAAATACAGGCGTTAATGGATGAGGTAGCAGAAACTACATGCAGATTTATAGAAGTTATGTTTAGACTTGAGGAGGCAGAAGAACTATATCGATGCTCTCAAAGATGCTTAAACAGACCTCAGAAAACAAAAAAAGACAATCAGATAGGAAAATAAAAGAATCAGAAGATAACCTGAGAACAAGTACAGAGGAATTACATTCCAATAATTGGTCTACCTGAGGAGGACACAACATACAAGTCAACAACTAAGGTGGCAAAGGGATTTCTGGAAGCAAAATTTCCCACCTTAATGAATAAGAATCAGACACTTATACAGGAAGCAGAGGACATCAATAGCCTAAACCTCAAGAACAACTCACTAAGACAGCTAAAATATCCAACTTGGAGGAAAAAGAGAAAATTTTAAGAGCAGCAGGAGAAAGGAAAATTGTCACATACAAGGGAGATCAGGTAAGAATATGCTCAGAATTATCAGCAGAAACCATGAAGAGCAGGAGAGAGTGAAACAACATCTTTCAAAAGCTGAAAGAAAAAAAAATGCCTGCCCAAGAATCCTGGCAGGTGAGAACTCTACCACTGAACCACCAATGCATCCACTGGTCAAGAATCCTTTACCCTGCAAACTTACCCATTCAGATAGATGGAGAGATAAGGGTCTTCCAGGACAAGGAAAAACTCAAAGAATATGTTGTAAGTCACCCAACTCTGCAGAAGATACTGGCTGACTCACTATGATCAGAGGGTCATCATCCGAAGACCACCATATAGCCCAACTCCTTGAAGCCAACATGCTGACTACTACCAAGATAACAGGGCATGGAAGGAAAAGAAGATAAGAAAGAAATCCCACACACAAACAAAGCATACTGATATGAAGGGAGAGAGGAAAACACCCAAAATGCAAGACATGATATGACAGCAATGAATCTACAATATTATAATAACTCTGATTTACAATGGTCTCAATTCATACATTAAAAGAAAAATGCTTGAGTACTAGCCTGGAAAATATAGCCCAAAAAGAGACACACCTTAAGTGCTCTGACACAAATAAACTAAGAATAAATGACTGGTAGAAAGTATACCAGGCAAACGGCAACTTAAAAAAAGCAGAGGTGGCAATTCTAATCTCTGACAAAATTGATGTCCAGGTTCAAACCATAAAAAGAGACAAGGAGGGGCACTATATCCAGTAGAAAGAATCAGTAAACCAGCACTATATCCAGCACAAAGAATTAGTAAACCAGGAACCAGCTGTCGTATTGAATATAACCCATCTAATAATTGTTAAATAATTAAAAAGATGAAAAAACAAATTACAGATTCAGCAATTATTGTAGGTGACTAATACACCACTATCAGAGAAAGATAGATCAAAGGGAAAGAAACCCAGCAAAGGGACTATAGAACTAAAAAATGCAATTAGGCAACTGGACCTGATAGACATTTATAGAGCTTTCCATTCAAACGCCAAAAAAAAAAAAAATCACATTCTGCTCAAGCCCACATGGTTTATTTTTAAGAATAGACCACACATTGGGGCACAAGTCAAGCTTGGGTAAATTCAAACACAAAAAGATCATTCAGATGTCTTTCTCAGATCACCAAGCCATAAATCTGGAGAACAATTAAAGGATGACTAGAAAAACCTGGGAGGATGAGCAATGATCTTCTTGTCCAGATAAGAGAGGAGGTCAGGAAGTTTCTAGAAACTAATGAGAATGAGAAGACAACATATCAAAACTTATGGGATACTGTGAAGGCAGTTATCAGAGGTAGTCTGATATATATATATATATATATATATATATATATATATATATGAAAAAGAAAGAGAGGCTTATGCCTGGTACGTTATCACAAAGCCTCACAGAATGGGAGAGGATTTTTAGTAATGACACATCAGACCAAGGACTTCTTACTAAAATCTACAACACCTTCTTGGCCTGCCAAAAGAGGTAAACAGTTAACCCCTTGAGGAAATAGAAAAAAGAACTGAAAAGAAAATTCAGTAGGGAGGAGACGTGTATGACCAATAAACACATGAGAAAGTGTTTCCATTCATTAGCCATAAGAGAAACGCACATTAAAACAGCAATGAGATAATCTAATACCCTTGAGGTTAGCCCAAATCAGAAAATCAGGGAGCAACAAATGTTGGAAGGGCTGTGGTGAAATAGGAACTCTCCTTCACTGCTGGTGGTCATGTAGATATGTACAGTCACTGTGAAAAGTGATCTGGTGATACTTAAAAAAATGGAAATTGATCTTCCCTATGACCCATCTATCCCTCTACTTGGCATATACCCAGAGCAGAAAAGCAATAAAAACAACCAGTCATCTGCACTCTGATGTTTATTGTGGCGCCATTTACAATGGCCAAGTGTTAAAAACAACCTAAGTTTCCATTTATAGATGAGTGGATTATTAAACTCTGGCACATACACACAATGGAATACTATGTAGCACTAAAAAGCACAGATGATCACATGAAGCATGTTATTTCATGGGGAGAATTGGAAGGAATTATGCTAATGGAGATCAGCCAATCACAAAAGGACAAGTATAATTTGAATCTCCTGAGGTAAATAAAATCAGCACAGTAGGAATAACAGACACTTATCTTACAATATATGGGTGGGGGCACAGTCTGTCAGATGGAATTCAGACCAAACCCAAGGAGGTACTTGTGAATCCAACATAAAGAAGGGGAAAGGAGGAAGGAGGAGGGAGAATGTGGTTTGGGGAGAACCGTGATGATGACATGAGGTGAACAGGGCACTAACCCACCTAGAAGGAGAATACTGGATGTGTCTACACAGAATTGGAGTGTACATACAGACTCCACCACGGCACACAAACTAGGAGGACAACATAACCCTGGGGGAAGATTGCATGAAAAGACTGGACTATAGGACCAGCTCCAACCAGAGTCAGTCTGGTTGCCACCCTGGAATTGTGTGCAGCAGAGAACAGCACTAGACCTTCAGGTGGGGGAAAGGGAACGATTTACCATGCCCACATGGAAGCAAACTAAGAAGGAAAAAGAGAAAGGGACAGTTGGTCTAGGCACAGTTGGATAGGCACAGTGGACGATGCACCTCCAAGGAGTTGCTAAGGCAGAGAGAGGACTGTTGGACTGCCAACAACTCAAAATACGTTGTCCTCTAACTGGAGCACATTGTGACAGAGGACATTAATGGGGATACTGGGTGGGGACACAGGGTGTACTGAATCCCCCTCAGGGGGAAACACCAGGAATGGAGCAAAGAGATCAGAAATTGGAGTAAAGCTGATCCACAGAGCCACCGAGGAGCCCCAAGAATGGACTTTGGGCTAGGAGGGGCAACCCCCAGATCTCCCCAGGACCAAGGGGGAGGGACTCATGAGGGTCAGCAGACAAACCTGGATTTATGTAGGGTATTTCCCCCTCTCCTTTTCTGTTTTTCAAATTTATGTTTTCTCATTGTACAGACTTGTAGGCTATTTTGCATACTTATAAGGGACGGACATGGGAGGGAAGCTTAGGGAGAAAGCAGTGGGGCCAATGAACCTAGAAGTTCTAAGGCAGTGGTTCTCAACCTTCCTAATACCATGACTGTCTAATACAGTTCCTCATGCTGTGGTGACACCCCCTCCCCAATCATAAAATTATTTTTGTTGCTGCTGTAAGTTTGCTACTGTTATGAATCAGGTGATCCCTGTGAAAAAGTCAAGACCCTCAGATTGAGAACCGCTGGTTTAGGGGAAAGAAGGAGGCAGGGAGAATGGTGTGGCATGCCAATTGCATCATAGACAGGGGAACAAATAGGGAATTGAAACCAGCATTTAGGAAAGTGTAAAGATCCTGTGAATATTAGAGTAACACCAATCTAGCTAGAGGAAGCAATAAAAAGAGTAATAAGGGAAAAAATGATGGGGCAGAAGGAGACAAAAGGAAACAGAAGTAATCTCCTGGAAGCAAACATATAGATAGGGGTATTAACAGAGGCATGTACTTATGTAATATATTAGCCCATAAAAATAGAGGTATTGAACTATGTACATAATTTATAAGGCAATACACTGAGATTGCAGACAGGTCTTGGACCTCAGCTCATACCTTTCTTCATTCCAAGAACACTTTTTTTCTAACAATTTGTCATTTTGTGATGCTCATTTCTCTCCACCCTCACGCACTCACAGAATCGCTGAAGATAGAATGGGTGCATAAGCAGATGTGGTGAAGACAGAGGATGGTACACTGCTTTTAAAAGATATAGCGCCTGGGGTCTTAAAAGCTTGAAGTTAAACAAGCAGTCAATCAACAGTGTGTGATCATGAGGTATCGTCAGGACTGGGCAATGGACATCAAAAGATTCACAACAAACAACTGGAACACAAAAATGCTTCAGTGAGATTGAGGGGTGTTAGAATGGAGACCCAAAGTCCACCTGTGGACAATGGGACATCCCCCCCGCAGAGGGGTTGCAGGGAAGGGAAAGGCCAATTAGGGGGCAGTAGAGCATCCATGGATCATACAATAAACCTCTAATCGCTTGAGGCTCCTCACCTGCACTATCATGAACCTAGTGGTGCTCTCCACTCTGGACTAGATGGGAGTGTGTACATAGGTATAAGCAAGAGATAAAACTCATGACACATGGAACCAAGGAACAGGAATGGGAATATTGATACCAAAAGAGTAGGGGGAAGGTGGTGGAGGTGGAGAGGGAGGGGTACTGATCACAATGAATGGCACATAACCACACACCCCATCCATTGGAAAGAACAACAGAAAACATAGGAGAAGGGAGACAGCGTGTAATCTATAATCTATTGAGGGGCCAAGGATGGGGGGAAGGGCTCAATGGAAAGTAAATGTCTAGAAAAGAATTATGGCCATACATATACTAATATGCCAGATACAATTGATGTATGAATTACAACAAGAGTTTTAAGAACCCCCAATAAAATTATCTAAATTAAAATAGACAATTGCTTGATGCTAATGGTGTGAAGCTTGGATTATGTCCTAATAAAATGATTTTGAAAAAAGAGAAAGACAAGAACGTTATAGAAATTGAAATATAAAAATAAAGATTTATTCCTTAAAATAAAAATGAGCAATGATACTGATGGAAAAATAATTGATAGAATACCTATTGAAATATTTCAATATGCTCATGAAACACTTATAGGCCTGACTTATCTCTGCCAGGAGATTTGGAAAATAGCTGGATTCAGAAGAGTACATAGAACAAGTGGTAACATTGCAGATGTCAGGTGGATCTTAGTAGAAAATAGAGAATACCAGAAATATATTTACTTAGGTTTTATTGACTATGGAAAGACATTTGACAGTGTGAATTTCTAGAACATTAAATTGCATATGTGGAATTTGTACATAGATCAAGAAAGAGAGCTCTGTGAACAGAAAAAAGAAATAGGAAACCAAACTCACTGCCATCAAGTCAATATCGACTCATAGCAACCCTATTTGCACAAAAGGAAACATTGCCTTTTCCTTCAATGTCTACCTATGTTGGAGCCAGTCATTGCAGCCACTGTGTCAAATCAACTCCTTGAGGGTCTCCTTGATTTTAGCTGCCCCACCACTGTAGCAAGCATAATGCTTTTCTCCAGGGATTGGTCTCTCCTGACAATATGTCCAAAGATTATAAGACAAAGTCTTACCATCCTTGCCTCTAAGGAGCACCTGGGCATAAATATTTTAAGACATATTGGTTTTAGCAGTCCATGGTTTTGAAGCAGGGAAATTGTTGTAACACCTCACCATATGCTGAGTGCACAATCTGAAAAAGTGGACTATATGAAAAAAGCATGGCATTAGGATTGGGGGAAGCCTATTAACAACCTTTGATATACAGATGATACAACCTTGTTTGCTGAAAGCAAGTAAGATTGAAGCACTTGCTGATGAAGTCAAGACTTTAATATTCATTATAAGATCAGCCTTCAATATAGATTATCACTTAATGTAAAAAAAAGACCAACCTAAAATCCTCACAACTGGCCCAGTAGGTATCATCACGATGAAGGGAAAAAGATGAAAGTTGTAAGGGATTTCATTTTGTTTGCATCCACAATAAATGTTTATGGAAACATCAGTCAAGAGATCAAACAGGGTAATATATTGGGTATATCTGCTGCACAAGGTGTCTTTAAAATATACACCTGACTCATACGATGGTATTCTCATTAGTCTCTTATGAAAGTCAGACATTGAATAAGGAGCATTAAAAAAGAATTTGAAATGTAGTGCTGGCAAATAATATTGAAATCAGGATTAACTCCTCAACATTAGTTCCCCAAGTAGCAAAAAGTCTGTCTTTAAAGAAGTGCAGTCTTATGTATGCTCCTTAGAAGCAAGGATTTTTTCTCTCATATTTTGGACATGTAACCAGAGAGACTATATCCTAGAAAAAGACACCATGCTTTGTAGAGTACAGGGTCATTGAAAAAGAGGAAGACACTCAAAGATGGATTGGTACAATGGTTGCAGCAATAGACTCAAATATAACAATAGTTGTGTGGTTGTCATAGTACTAGGCAGTGTTTTGTTCTGCTGTACATAGGGTTGTATTGAATCATAACCAACTGAATGGCATCTAACAACAAGCAACATCCCACAAAACATCGCTCAGTTGAACACAGAAATGCTGAACTATCCTTGTACCCCCATCTCCAACAGCAGCAGCCTTCCTAATGGGACCAAACTCAAGTCCAAATTCACTGCAATTAAGTTGCTTCCAATTCATGGAAACCATATATGACAGAGTAGAACTGCTTCCTGTGGGTTTCTGACATTGGAACTCTTTACAGGTATAGAAGGCCTTATCTTTCTCTTACTAAGCAGCTGGTGGTTTCAAACTGCTTACCTTGTGCATCACCAGGGCTCATAACGTGATACTCAAACAACATTCACCTTTTAAACGTTTGTTTTCTTAATTCTGACATCTTTGTTCCCTCTGTGACTCAAAATAACTCCAGATCAGGCTTTTCTCACCTCTTCTGGCCACAGACCTTTCTTTTGTGAGAGGGAAAATGAAGAGTATGTTGACATCCTCAAACTACAAGTATAATTTAAATTATTTAAGCATTAACACTGTACATGTCACAGGTGTGGAAAATGAAACACAAAGAGGAAAGGACTAACTTGAGGTTGTGAGAGCTAGTACTATAATCTAAATTCAAGTTCAGCATAGCATCTAAATATATTTTTTCATTTGCATTTAGTGGTCTGCTTTTTTATTTTTTTTTCACATTCTAATTGTGACATCATAGAAGAGACCTGGGTTCAGAGAACATTTTTTGACTTGTGACCTTCCAACAAATGCTTTTCATTTATTTAAGCCTAATTTTTTTCAAAATGGGGATATATATCTCACAGATTGTTTTGAAACTCAACAAAATATTAAATAGTTGACTCCTATCTAAAGGTATGACACCCAACTACATGGACAGCGCCCCCCTCCCCACAAAAGAATTCACTTCAGAGGACATCACTGAACGTACAGCTCAAGGAGAGATTCATGTCTGATCAGAGCACACAGGAACAAATGAAGGGAGAGGAAGAGAGAGTGGAGCACATCCTGGCCCACGGAGCCTTGAGGATGATATTCCTGCTCAGAGCAGACAATGCACTGAGAAGACCAAAGAATTGGCCCCACTATGAGACACAATGTCCCTAACTGATCCATAATGCTATGGGGGACAACACTGGAGACACAATGTGGGTATGGTACCTGATCTGACCCCACCACAACAAAGCAAAGCACTAAGGGCATACATCAGAACAGCAAGGGGAGCTGAGAAATGTAGTCCCCAGGAAATACCAAAAATAGGCTCAGGGGCCAAGATCTTGCCAGACTCCACAAGAAAACACTCCTAAAGGTCAACAGACCTTGAACTATTTATAGGCTTTTAAAAATCTTTCTTTCTTTTATTCTTTTTTGTTGTTTGTTTTCTTTTGTTGCTTTGTTTGTATCTGTCTTGTTTTTTGTAACTCTCATGGCTTGTCAATAGGATAAGGTATCAGACATAAAAAAAATCTTATCACTGTGAATTAGGGGGCGTTATTAGTGGAGACCCAAAACTTATATGTAGGCAATTGGACATTCCTTATAAAAGAGTCATGGGGAGGAGATGAGTCAGTCAGGGTGCAGTGTAGCACCAATGAAACATACAAATTCTCTCTAGTTCTTCAATGCCCCCCCCATCATGATCCCAATTCTGCCTTTCAAATATGACTAGACCATAGGCTGTATACTGGTACAGATAAGAGCTGGAAACACAGGGAATCCAGGACAGATAAACCCCTTAGGACCAAATTTGAGAGTAGGGATACCAAGAGAGTAAGGGAAAGGTGGGGGGAGGAAGGAGGAACCAATCACAATGAACTATATGTAACCTCCTGGGAGGGGGGGAAGAAAGCAGAAAAATGGGTCGAGAGACATCGGTTGGTGTAAGACATGAAAAAAATAGTAATAATCTATAGCTTATCAAGGGTTCATGAGGGAGGGAGGGTGGGTAAAGGAGGGGTAAAATGAGGAACTGATACCAAGGATGCAAATAGAAAATGTTTTGAAAATGATGGTGGCAACAAATATACAAATGTACTCAACACAATGGATGGATGGATTGTGATAAGAGTTTTACAAGCACCTAATAAAATGATTTAATAAAACAAAACAAAACAGAAAGTTCTCACATATAATAGAAGCTCAGTAATAAGAATTTAATAAAATTATTAATAAAATGATTTAATATAACAAAACAAAACAAAAAGGTCTTACATATAATAGAAGCTCAGTAATAAGAATTTAATGAATCATAAATTAATACAACCACAGTGAGCTTTACAAATAATTGTTCTTTAATTCCTTGATGTGCTATAAACGAAACTGAGGCCAAAGAGGTTAAGGTGTTTGCTGAAAGTCTTGCATCCTGCTGATGGCAGTTAGAATTTAAACTTGAAATTTCTAAAATATTTCTGCTATTCTGACAAGAAGGGTAAGAAATAATTAAGATGTTAAATCAATAGCTTAGTTAAGCTTTAATTTGTTGATTTATTCTGTGCTCATTTGCAATGCCAAACACAAAACCAAGCATGGTCCTTTTATTGTGTCTTAGCTTTCCTTTTACATAATCCTCATCTTCATCACCTCAGTAAACACCCCCAACCTTTGAGACAATATGAGCTACTTGCTGTTCTAACAGGGAAGCGAATTACTGTTCATAACTCCAGGATTTTTCCTGATGCATTTAAGCTAGTGTGGTTCTGACCATTTGAGGGAGTGGACTCCAAATTCCTATTGTTTGCTTTAACTTCTTTGAACACCAAAAGAAGTTTCCTGCAACTTCTTAACCTCAGACCTTCTCAGTGGCCTAAAATACTCCTAAACTCAGCTGAAAAATGCTTTTAGCACAAGAAGACAGGTGAGGTAGAGTTTGGAAAGAGAGCGAGCAGGTGGAGGGGCTTACCTGTATTAGAAAAACACTTCCATATTAATGTCAATGACCTGGTTATGCTGAGCTGTAGACCTCAGTCTGAGCTTGTCAGCCCTGCTCAGTCAGTAACCTGGATTACAGGGATTTGGTTAGAAATTAAATCCAAGACTCCAGTGTGGTAGGGCTAATATAATGTCTTGTTCAGGGTTGGTAGGGTATATAGGGATGGTTCTTCAACTGTATCCAGGTGATTTCCAAATTCTGGTTAGGATTTCAGGAAAAATTCTAAGGGAGTGAACTGCATTTCTGTTATCACATCTTGTTAAGAGCCCTATTGAAACATTATTGCATGCTGTTAACCAATAGTTTGGTCATCTGTTTCCCTAAAGATAAACATTTAGTAAAATCTATGGGAAGTCCTACTCTACCACACAGTGTTACCATGAGTTGCTTTTCAGCTGATGTCAGCAGAGAAGGGGAAACAACTCTATTCTTGTGGCTAGAAAAAGTCATAGGATGAAGCTCGGAACCCCATTTAAAACAATGGAGCCCTTTGAAAGGTTAATAGATACTAGAAGATGCCATATCTCCAGAATTTCCCCTCTGTGTTGTGATACATACATATCAGCTCAGCCAATTATTCTGAAATCATGGCTGCTTTATAATACAAAATTATAAAACTAGCAAAAAGCAAGGATTTTTTTATATGCTAAAGCCTATGTTCCTTCATATAAGGTACTAGAGGATGCAGGAAGATGATATAATTTCATTCTCTATATTTTACAACTAAATAAAGCCAGAGCAGAGAATTAACTTGTTCATATGGGGAATGTTACTGAATTTGCCTAGACACCAAACAGTGTGTGCATAGAGGAAAACTGCATAGTCTTTTCTAAATGGAAGAAGAGTTTCAGCAGCTATTGAGTATCTACTGTTTACTAGTCACTGGTAATTTCTACTTTTAAAATATATGTCAGTTCCGCACTGCTTACATTTTCCATCTAAGGAGACCAGCTTAAAGGTCGCCTGAATTAACAAAGGTAAACAATCTGAAAACTAAGAAAACTTGGAATATTTTCAGGTGGGCACTAAAATAAAAAAGAATAATAGCAAAATATTTCTAAATTACACATGAAGCCGGAGTGTAGAATTATTTAAGGTCCAAGAGCATCTTTTCTGCAAAAAGAACTGGCTAGAGTCAAGTGATCTAGGAGCCAATTCCACATTATCAGGAATTTATTAGCTGTGTGGCTTTGACTCAGCCCCTTATTTTCTCCTGGCTTAATATTTCCTTTTGTAAATGAGAATTTTAAACTAAATGAGCCTTTCCAATTTTGTCAATTTTTCTTTTTATAATTACACAAAGAAGGCATAGTCTAGATCAGTGGTTTTCAACCCTCCTAAGTGTCATGCCCCTTTAATACAGTTCCCCATGTTGTGCTGACACCCCATCATAAAATTATTTTTATTTCTGCTACATAACTATAATTTTACTATTTTTGTGAGTCGGGCAACCCACGAGAAAGGGTCCTTTGAGCCCCAAATGGGTTGCAACCCCCAGATTGAGAACCGCTGTTCTAGATGTTAAGAGTGAAAGAGAAAGAGATTCAAAGATGCAAAGTATAAGGAGAAAAGAGTGAATGATAATCTACAGAGAAAAGGCTGAGAGTCAATGCCTCATCAGAAATTATATCAGTTACCAAGCATATGCAGGAATAGAAGTGGAGCAGATATTATGGCAATTCTGCTGCCAAATAGTCTTACTTTTTGATGAAGTGATCTTGGCTAGGAAGAGATGCTGTTCTTCAAGCAGTCTTAAAGCATTGTCTTCTGACATTAAACATCTGAAGCAGACCCAGGGAAAAGACTTCCAGAAGAATGAGCTGGTGGGGCAAAGTCTGAGTCATAAACCACTGGATATGATTAAGAGTGTCCAGATACATGGGAACTATAATCTGGGTCACGCCAAATGGTAATGCTAGTATAGAAAAGGGAGGAATCACCAGCCTTAGTTCTCTGAGAAATGCCTAGTGATCAAGTCTATGGCAGCCCAAAGGTTTATTTGCCCCGCCCAACACAGATATGGACTTTGGAGCTAAAGAGAAGGAAGTTGGGGAAAAAACTCATTAAGATAGGATCCAAGTCCAAATGTTCTAAAGCATTTATGACAGGGAGGGGTAGGATTGAGACCTCTGTTCCGTCTCATAAAAGACTATAAAATAGATTTTATAGATTGTCTGAGAGTTTAAGATACAGCACTAGGTTTCTGTATTTCTATTCCCTAAGAAATGTCATAGAGCGTATGTATGAAACATCGAAGTGCCCACTCCGAAGACTATCTCCAGGAATCAAATACCAACCCTTTCCACCACCAGTATATTTTAGGTGATAATTATTATCAGGGATTATCAGAGTTATTCTCTTAAATAAAGGTCAGTTAATAAAATAGAGTCTCTGTTGTAATTACTGATACCGGAACATGTTTGGCTTCAAAAAGCCACATTAGGATCCAATTAAGCTTTCTTCACCAAAAAAAAAAGTGACAGGCCAGATTTAACCCATAGTATCAGTGTGAAAACTCCTGCTAGAAACTTAGTGGTGTTCACACTGTAACATTAGTAAGAACACTACAATGCTGGATTGAAATACTAACTTTGCTAATTCCTGATTTTATGACCTATGAAAAGTCATAAAATCTACACAAAAAAATTGCCATCTGATTCAAAATGAACCAATAGAACATTGTAATAAGTCACATCATGGCTTCACTTACCAAATGTGTTAGTTCAGGTAGACTAGAGAAACAAATTCATAAGCACACATATGTATATAAGGGAAAGGTTAAAATACAAGAGAAATGGAACATTGCAAAAGTATCCCAACCTAGTCCAGTCCAAGTTCATAAACCATATGTCCAATAACAATCCATACGTCCTCTTCAGACTCAAAAAGCAAATGCAATGACACCAGGACAATCAGAGACCAGTAGGTGCAGCCTTGTGTATCCAGTGGTGGTAGAAGCATCTCAATGCTGGCAGGGTTTTCCCCATGACTCCTCATTTCCAGGGCTCAGTGTCCATCATCAGTATCCTTTGACAGTAGAAGCATCTGAGCACTGGCAGAGGCCTCCATGTGGCTTTTCTGGCTTCAGAGCTCTGGTTTCATCAAGTTAAATCCATGCGGCTTCTCCTCTGAAATGTCTCATAGGAAGTCAACCTTCTGTCTTGGCAGGTACAATGTCTCTAAGGAACGGAGTCTATAGTATCCCACTTCCAATGGGAAGTAACATGAGATTTCCCAGAATTCTGAGAGAAAGCCATGTCCACACAGAGGTCTCCGTGACTATCTCCAGATCGACAGACTAGACTCCACTCCTACAATCCCAATAATGAAATTGACACATGAATACAACTGCCACACCAAATCACTGAGAATCCTGGCCTAGTCAAGTTGACACAAAAATATATTACAGTAAAATGCCCTTTCAGAAATGTGATTAATCCTGATCCATCAGGAAGAAACTTGATTATTTATAATAGGTTAAAAAAACATAATCTCATAAAATCTTTAAGGGACCTCCAAATGCTAAATTTTGTTCATCAAACACTCCAAAACATGAAAAAAGGAATCACAGTCTCAACAATTAGAGGAGGTGACTTTTATTACACCACTCACTGAGGAAGATCACAGGAGAAGAAGCTAAACAAGAAGGGTATAGTTTTAAGTATTACGAGTACATGACTTGACCTTATAGATGTTTTCAGAGTTCTCCAGCCAAATACAAAAAAAAAATAATTCTTTTCAAGCCCACATGGCACATACTGAAAGATAGACAACAGGCTTAGACACAAATTGAATCTGTAAATTCATGCACATAGAGATCCTACAGACTTCTCTCAGACCACTATGCCATAAGGCTGGAAATCAACAAAAGGAGAGTTAAGAAAACAAGGACAAACAACTGAAGGATGAGTAATTCTCTATTGTACACAGAGCGGTTACTGACCAAGTTCAGAGATGAAACCAAGAAGTTTCTAGATACAAACGATAATGAGAATATGATATACCAAAATCTTTGAAACACAGCAAAGGCACTTATCAGAGGGAGTTTGATAGTATTACATGTACACATGAAAAAGGAAGACAGATTTATGGTTGATATTCTGACACAGAACCTGCAGTAATTAAAGTCAGCAGAACAATTCTACTACTAGCAAAAAGAAAGAAATAATAAACATGAGGGCTGAGATATAGGAGAGGGAAAACAAGAAAAGTATGTAAAAAAATAAATGCAGCTAAAAGTTGGTTCTTTGAAAGGATTAAGAGAATCAACAGACCACTGGCAAATCTAAACAAAGAAAGGAAGGAGCAACTTATAATACCAATGTTGAGGGATGAAAGAGAGAACACTACAACAGCCCTAGTGGAATCAAAAGAATAATTACACAGTACTATGGAGGCTTAGAACTCTAATGAATTCAACAACTTGGAAGACATGGACAAATATTTGAAAACAATCCCTCCCTAGACTATCCCAGATGGATGTCAAGAAGTTCAGCAAACTAAAAGGAATGGAAAAAAGTGACGATGTTTTCAAGGTATTACCAACAAAAAATTTCCTGGACAAAATGGCTTCACAGGAGAATTTCTTCAGGGAAGAACTCACACCAATATAACACAAACTCTTCCTGAACATAGAAAAGATGGCACACTCCCAAACTTTTTTTATGAAGCTGGAAATACTCTGATACCTAAACTGGGCAAGTATCCCACAAGAATCGAGAGCTATAGATCAATAACCCTAATGAACATTGATGCACAAATCCCTAAGAAAATACTTGCCAATAGATTACAAAAGTATATAAAACAAATAGTTCATGATCAATTTGGATTGATACTAGGGATGCAGGGATGGTTTAACCTACAAAACAGCTTTACTATCATTCCCCACATTGACATGAGAAACTGTAAGAATCACATAATAATATCAATAGATGTGAGGGGAAGCATTTGAAAACATCCAACACTCAAGAAGATAGGGATGGGAGGGGTAGTAGGAAAATTCCTCAATAACAGTCAACATGGTAGTCAATGAAGAAAAGAGGGGAAAAAATCTCACTGAAAAAGGGTAACAGACAAGGATGCCTATTATCTCCAATCTTATTTGATGGCATACTTGAAGTTTTAGCCAAAAGCATAAGGCAAGAAAAAAAACCCAAACAAACAAACATCAAAAATATTTGCCTGGGGAATGAAGAAGTGAAACTATTGTCATTTGCAGATTATTCAATTTATGGAAAATTCCAAAAGTTCCACAAGTGGAGTACTAGAGAAAATAGAGGAATATGGCAGTGGCAGGACACAAGATCAATAGACAGAAGTCTATCAAACTGCTATTCACATTGGAAAAGACCACAGAAGTGTTGATCAAAAAGGTAGTACACTTCACAATATCCAACCGCCAATTGAAATATTTAGGGATATACCTGGCTAAAAAAGCATCAAAAGATATGCAGAAGGAAAAATTATAGAACACTATTTTAAGAATCCAAGCATGGCCTAAACAAATGGAAGAATATCTTATGATCCTAGATAAAAGGATTCAATATAGTAAAGATGTCAATTCTGTCCAAGGCACTATATAAGTTTAATGCCATCCAGATACAAATACCATCACTGTCCCTCAAAGAATTTGAAAAACTGATTACCAACTTCATATGAAGAGGGAGGAAACCCAGAATTAGCAGAGAACTCCTCAAGAATTAGGACAGAGTAAGAGAACTCACTTTGAGTGACTTTAGCACATATTAGTACAGACACAGTGTTCAAAATCACATGGTATTGATATAATGACAGACACTCAGACTAATGGAAAAGAACTGAAAACCCAGAAATAAAATCATCAGCATACAGACAAGTGATCTTTGATAAAGGTCCAAAAAATATCAAACGGGAAGCTGATGCCTTCTTCAACAAGTGGTGCTAGAAAAAATGAAAATTTATGTGTAGAAAGATGAAACAACATGGCCAGACATCTCTGGTCCAATATTCATTGTTCCACAGTTCACAATTGCAAGGAGTTGGAAACAACCCAAACTTCTATCAATGGACATATGGATTAAGAAACTGGTACAAACATACAATGGAATACTACATATCCCTAAAAAACATGAAGTACATTGCCACATGGGAAGAACTGGAGCAAGTTATGCAATGAAATAAGCCAAGGATAAAAGGCCAAGTACAGCACGGGTCTGCTAAAGTAAGCTAAAAAATTCAAAAGGATGATTGAGCAAAAGCTACTGTATACATGCATTCCTGGGGTGAGGTTCAAGTAGTATAGCAGGGACCAGACCCAATCTAGGGATACATATGATAGCCAATTAAAAATAAAGGGTTGGTAGTCTGGGAACAGGGCACTAACCCACCCAAGAAGAGGATGTTGCTAGCAGGGACTAGAGAGGGACTAGCTTTCAACCCGGTATGCCAAGAAGTGAATGCAACTTACCAGCACAAAGCAGGGAAACAATAGAGATAGCTGCAGGGCTGGCTCAAATCCCAGCTATTTAGATACCTCCCATCCCCACAGAAGAATTCACTTCAGAGGACAGCATTTAAACTACACATCAGAGGGACACAACTGATCAGAGCACACAGGAGCAAACTAAGTGAGAAGAAGAGAAATTGGAGCACATCCTGGCTGGCCCACCAAGCCAATTCTCAGAGCAACCAATTTACAGAGAAGACCAAAGGGGTGGCCTCACCAAGAGAAATATCATCCCTCACTGACACATAGCACAGCTAGGTACAACATTGAAGGCACAGTGAGGAAATTGTTTATGATCTGACCCCACCACTTTGAGGTGAAACACTAATGGTGTACAACCTAGCTGCAAGGGGAGCAAAGTCCCCATGGGACTACTGAAAATAGATTTGGGGAAGGTGAGCATCTTGGAATAACAATTTAATAGAACAAAGTATTCTTGCATTGAGGAAGTGTTTGAGTGGAAGTCCAATGCCCATTGGCTGTCCTAATACTAACACTATAAGTACATGATTATTGATCTTTTCCCCTATCATCCTATATAAATATATTCACATATGTACATGCCTATATTTAGACCCCTATAAATGCCCTTTACCCCAAGTTCTTTCCTCTATTTCCTTTTACTTTCCTCTTGCCCCACTATCATGCTCAGCTTCCATTGGGGTATCGGTATTTTCTCTCTGTTACATTACTCTTGAACAATCCCTATAGGACCTCTCTCACACACCTTGTCACTGATTTTGAATCAATTGTTGTTCCCTCATTCCTGGGCTGGTCAACACCACCTCCTTTCCCCCTCCTCCCCAACTCCCATGTCCACCCTGAAACCATCAGCTCCATCATTTTCACCTTCAGGCTGTTCATCCAGCCTATGTTATCTCGATAGACCTGCAGAGATAACAATATTTACCAAAAAAAGGCATCATAAGATGAAGCAACCAGAGAAAATAAAACAATGATAAAAAAACCACCCAATGTTCATTATACATATATATGCAAAAAAAGTGACAATATAAAAACCTGCAAGTTAAAGGTCTGTTCTTTGACCTCTAGGAGTGTCCGCTGGTTGAGTTGAATGGGGTGCCACACCCTGGCCCCAAAGTTTACCTTTGGTACTCCCTCGAGAACTCCATGCTCTGTTGCACACCCTTAGTTTTTGTTTTTTTTTTTTTGCCATGGTGTGGTTGAGTCAGACAGGGTATAATCCTAACCCTGTTTCTTCATTGTTGGCCCCAAAGGTTCATGGGTTAGCAAGGGAAGTTGTATTTCATCATGGGGCAGGCCATATGATCCTCTCTGTGCCTTGCCTGGTCTGAGTGAGAATACCGTCCTGAGTCTCGTTGGGCCAGGATGCGCCCCATTTATCTTCCTCCCTCTTCATTTATTCTCATGAGCTCTGGTCAGGCATATCTCACTCCCCAAGCTGCAGCTTCATTGCTGACCTCCAAAGCAAACTTCTCTGGGGGGAGATGTGGCTGCCCCCATAGCTGGGATTGGGGTTGGGTGCTCAGATCCCTCCACTGATTCTCTGCTCTATTCTGTCATGCTGCATTCACATCCTGGAGGACCAGGTGTAAGTTTGGACCCTCTTTCCCTGTGGAGATGTAAACAATATGCTCCCCTTGGGTGGGTTAGTGCCTTATTGCTTCTCTACACATCACTGTAGGCCCCACCCCACCCCTGTCCCCCCACTCCAGTTGGCTACCATATGTAGCCCTGGAATTTGACTGACTCCTGCCATATTATCTGCCCCCCCCCCAGGAATTTCTGTATACATCAGCTTTTTCCTGATGCTTGCTTTGCATTTTTTATTAAGCTTACCTCAGTGGACTCATGTTATACCTGTCCTTTTGCACTTGGCTTAGTTCACTTAGCATAATTTCCTCCAGTTCTTCCCATGCGGTGATGTGCTTCATACATTCATCACTGCTTTGCAGCGATGCATACTACTCCATTGTATGTATGTACCACAGTTTTTCAATCCATTTGTCAGTTGATGGAAATTTGGACTGTTTCCAACTCCTTGCAGTAGTATACTGTGCTGCAATTAACATTGGAGCACAGATGCCTTGTCATGGTTTGTTGATTGCCTCTTCTGGGTAGATGCTGAGAAAGGGGGTTGCTGGGTCATATGGTAGCTCAATTTCCATCTCTTTTATATATTTCCAAATAGATTTCCTTTATGGCTGTACATACCTACAGGTCCACCAGCAGTGGATAAGAGTCCCTATTCCCCCAACAGCCTCTCCAACATTTATTGCTTTCTTATTATTTGAATTGGGCCATACTTGAGGGTGTTAGGTGGTATCTCATGGTTGTAGTGATTTGCATTTCTCATTAGGCTAATGATCACAAACATTTTGTCATATGTTTATTGGCCATTCTGCTTTCTGCTTCTGTGAAACTTCTGTTCAGGTCCTTCACCCACTTCAGTGTGCAGTTAATTTTGCTCTTTTTGGAAGCTATCAGGATATTATAGATTTGAGTAATATGGTTTATCTGATTTGTCATTGTTAAAGATGTTTTTCCAGTCCATCTGCTCTCTTATTACTCTCGTAGTAAATTCTTTTTATGTACACAGGTGCTTTTCCTTCAGTATATCCCACTTGTCTATTTGCGTCTCCTCTGTGTTTGTGCCCTTCCCTATTTCTGATAACCAATGTACCCCTGTACCAAAGTTCTCAGATTGGTCCCAATTCCCTCATTGATGGCCTCAATATCTTGAAGTTTTATTTGGTGTCTGTGATCCACCTTGTGTTTATTCTAGTGCATGGAGTGCACTATAGTTAGATATCCATTTTTCTATAGTTAGATATCCATTTTTTCCAGCACCATTTGTTGAAAAGGGCATCTGCTTCCCATTTGATATTTTTGAGCCCTTATCAAAGATCACTTGTCTGTATGCTGATGTTTTTATTTCTGGGTTTTCAGCATTTTTCCATTGGTCTGAGTATCTACCATTATGCCATTAATATGCTGTTTTGACCACTGTGACTGAATAATATGTGCTAAAGTCAGGTAAAGCAAGCCCTCCCATGGTGTCCTTCTTCTTGAGGAGTTCTCTGCTAATTCTGGATTTCTTCCCTCTCCATATGAAGTTGGTAACCATTTTGCCCATGTCTTTGAAGAAAGATGAGGGTAATTGTATCGTAATTGCATTAAACTTAAATTGTGCCCAGGGTAGAACTGACATCTTTATTATATTGAGTCTTCCCATCCATGAACATGGGATATTCTTCCATTTTTGAAGTCACTCTAGGTTTCTTGTAACAGTGTTCTGTAATTTTTGTCATATAGATATTTTGTTCTTTTAGTCAGGTATATCGGAAGATTATTTCAATCTGTGCTTGGCTATTGTGAAGAAAGATACCTCTTTTTTATCTCCTCATCTGTGGTCTGATCTGATATGTATAGTAATCTCATCGACTTCTGATTTTTTTTTGTATCCTGTCACTCTGTCATACTTCTCTATTGTTTCCAATGCTCCCCTTGTGGAGTTTTGGGGTTTTCCATATATATATATCTATATATATATCTATATATAGATATATATAGATAATTTCACCTCTTGCTTCACAAGATGAATATCTTTGATGCAGTTTCTTTGCCTTATGCTTTTAGAGAAATCCTCTAGTATTATATAAATTTCGAGTGGGGACAAGGGACATCCTTGTCTGGTCCCCTATTTTAATGTGATTGTATTCACATTTTCTCCATTGATTGTCATGTTGCTGCTGAATTTCATATACAACTTGCATTATCTTAAGGAATTGTCCTTCTATTCCTATCATCTCGAATATCTTAAACAAGAATTGCGGTTGGAAGTTGTCAATTGCTTTTTCCCCATCTATTGATATTATCGTGTAGTTTTTATAGTTTTTCATGTCAATGTGGTGAATGATAACAATGGTCTTTCGTATGTTGAATCACCTCTGCTTCCTGGGTATCAACCCTACTTTGTCATGATGAATTATTTGTTTTATATACTTTTGTACTCCATTGGTCAGTATTTTATTAAGAATTTTTGCATCAATATTCATTAGGGATATTGGTCTGTAGTTCTCAATTCTTGTGAGACCCTTGCCCAGTTTGGGTATCAGTGTTTTACCAGCTTCATAGAAGGAGTTTTGGAGTTTGTCATCTTTTTATATGTTATGGAAGAGTTTGTGTAGGATTGGTGTCAGTTCTTTCCTCAATGCTTGGTAAAATTCTCCTGTAAAGCCATCTGGTCCAGGTGATTTTTTGTTGGTAATTCCTTGATAATATTGTCTATTTCTTCTATTTTTTTTTTGGTGGGGGTCTGCTGAGATTCTTGACCTTCATTGGGGATAGTATAGATAGGAACTGTTTTCCCAAAAACTTGTCCATGTCTTCCAAGTTGTTTAATTCATTGGAGTGTAGTCCTTTGTATTACTGTGCAATTATCCTTTTGATTTCATTAGGGTCAGCTGTGATGTACTCTCCCTCATTCATCCCTCATTCTTCCTATTAAAAATTTTCCCTCTTTATTTTGGATAAGTCTGCCAGCGGTTTCTAGATTTTGTTAATCTAAATTTATGTAGATTTGCCTTATGCCCCACCATTTAGTCTATCTTCGAATATGTACCATGTGGGATAGAAAATAATGTGAGTCCTTTTTGTATTTGCATGAAAATCTCTGTAGATATCTATCAACTTAAGTTGTCCAATTGTAGTATTTAGCTCTCTAACATCCTTGTTTTGTTTCTTAACCTGTGATCTCTCTTTCTCAGAGAGTAGTGTATTGAAGGATGAACTTTTAGCAGCATTTTTCCCGCTGTTTTTTTGTTTTGTTTTGTTTTCCCTCTCCTGGATCTCTTCCCCAATTTTTATTATTTCTTTTCTTTTGTTATTAGTGGGATTATCTGGCTGACTCTGCTCTAGTTCTTTTAAGTTCTGTGCCAACATATCAGTTATCAGATGTTCTTCCTTTATCGGGTGTGCATATATTGTTATGAAACTTCCTCTGAAGACTTCTTTTGCTGTGTCCCATGAGTTTTGGTATGCTGTGTTTTCATTCTCATTTGTTTCTAGAAATTTCTTAATTTCATCTCTGATCTGGGCTAGTTCGCACTCCATTTGCAATGGAGAGTTATTCATCCTCCAATTATGTGCTCTTGTTTTCTTCATCTTCCTTTTGTCGATTTCCAACGTTATGGTCTGAAAGAGAGGTCAGGAAGATAACAATGTGCTTAAATTTATGTAGATTTGCCTTATGCCCCACCATTTAGTCTATCTTCGAATATGTACCATGTGGGATAGAAAATAATGTGAGTTCTTTTTGTATTTGGATGAAAATCTCTGTAGATATCTATCAACTCAAGTTGTCCAATTGTAGTATTTAACTCTCTAACATCCTTGTTGTGTTTCTTAACTTGTGATCTCTCTTTCTCAGAGAGTGGTATATTGAATTCACTCACTACAATTGCTGAGGCTGCGTTGAGGCTGTGATTTCTTTTTTCATTTTTCCATTTTTTTGTTGAGCTGTGATTTCATCTGTTGGAGGGTTTGGTTTACGTATTCAGGGGGTCTCTCATTCAGGGAATACATGTTTAAAATGTGTATTGGTTCATTGTTTACTCTTCCCTTGAACACTATATAGTGTCCCTCCTTATCTCTTTTTGTGGTTTGCACTTTGAAGTCAATTTTATCTGAGATTAGGATTGCTGCCCCAGCTTTTTTTCTGAATTGTTGCTTGCTTGGTATGCATTTCTCCAGCATTGGATTCTCATCCTATTTTTGGCTGTAGTCTTATGATGCATCTCCTGTAGGCAGCAGATTGATGGATTGTGTTTTCTAAGCCAGTATGCTAGTGCTAGACTCAGTCTTTTAATTCCTGAATTTGGTCCATTGAGTTTTAGGGTTATTATATCCAACTGTGGAACATGTGATGCCATCTTATAACGTTTGTGTTGGGTACTTCTCTACCACCCAAATGGGTTGATCATTCTTGATGTCTTTCCACCTTTAAGCCATTACTATTTTCAGGGTTGTTTTCTATTTGCTTCCCCCTGGGAGAGGTTGCTCTATGTGACATTCTTTTATTTATGCTTCATGAGTGCAGTTCTTCTGCCCATACTGGATCAGCAAGGATCTTTTGTAGGGCTGGGTTTCTTCTAACGTATTCTTTGAATTTCCCCTTGTCTTAAATAATTCTCACTTCTCCATCTATCTTGATAGATAATTTGGCTAGGTAGCGCATTCTTAGGTTTACATTATTTTCCTTCAACTTTTGGAATATATTATTCCACCCTCTCCTATTCGTCATAGTGTCTGCTGATAAGTCTGAGCATATTTTTATTTGGAAAACTTTATGTGATTGCTTTTTATTCCCCAGATGCTTTCATGGTTTTCTTCTTTTCTTCAAAGTTGGATAGTTTAACTGTTATATGTCTTGGTGACTTCTTCTTGGGATTCAGTTTACTTTGTGTTGCTTCAGCCTCCTGAATGATTGCCTGTCTTTCATTGACTACGATAGGGAAGTTTTCCTCCAAGAATTCTCTGATTGCTATTGCAGATGACTTCTTTGTTATATCTGCCTCCAGTAGGCCAATAATTCTGATATTAGTTCTCCATATAGCATCAGGCATAGATTTTACATTTTATTCAGTTTCTCTCATAATCTTATTAGATATTTTTTATTCTGGTATGTTAAATTCCATTTGGCCATCCTCTAGGGACTAATGCGGTTTTCAGTTTCCTCCAGTTGATTCATGAAATTCGTGAGTCTGCTGTTGGTTTTCGTTATCTTGTCCCTAAACTCTTGAATTTCCCTTTGATGTATGGACTTTATATCATCTGTCAATTCATACATTTTTGTATTGTTTCCCTTATATCTTGTATGACACCAAGCATCATTCTAAAAATGTCTTTCTGTGGCATATCAATGTCTGCTTCTTCTATGCATATCATTAGTTTCAGGATATCTTCTGCCATTACCGTATGTTGCTCCTATGATTTCATTGAGGTTGTTGGGGCTGATTTCTGTTTGCATTGTGCTGTTTTCAAGGAGCCAGGTGCTGTTTTCCAGGGACTCAAAGAGCACTGACTCTCTCTGAAAAACTTAAAGGAATGTGTCTTCAAACTTCCTGACACTAATTTCACTACGGAATTAGCCTAACATTTTATCCTCTTGTGACTTCACTCTTTCCCTAGTGAACCAGTGTTCCATTATCTGGAGGGAAAGTTGGATGATCCTACCAGATTCCACTGGTTGAATTGTTCTGGACCCACAAGTGTGGTGCTGCATTGCACAATCTCACCAGGACCTGGGATGGTGCAGCCCACAACAGTCTGGGCACTGCAGGGGGTGTGTGGGGATGCCCACTGCAAGGGGAGTGCCACAGAAAGCTGTCAGGCTACCCACTCCTGAGTAGAGCACTGTAAATAGGGTTCAGAGGCTGTGTAGTGGTTACTGTAGGAGTTCAGAATTCAGGCCAGTGATGTTGGAATCACCCTTGGCTGCTCAAGGCACAAGGCAGGTGGGAGGAAGAGTTCTCAGTCAGATGGGCCCCAGAGATCATGGAAGACCTCTCCCCAACACACAGGCTTCAATTTCCCTGTAAGAAAATGGGTGGAAAATGTCCAGGTGAAGGGTTGGCGAGCTTCTCCAGGCTGGGGCTACTCTGCACATGGTGGGGCTCTCCCAGCTGCGTGTAGCAAGCATAATTTTCCTCGGCTAAGGGGAGTGGTCTGACCTGTGAGTCAAGCTGTAAAAGATCAGGAGTTAGCAGCAAGAAATCAGGTTTGCTGAAAACTCAGAGGGATAGAGAGTAGTGACTAAACCCAAAATAGCCACAAAGCCCTGCTCTGATCCCTGAGCTTGGGCTACAAGTTTTCAATCTCTGCCCTGCACTGGTGGGAAGCCATGGCTCCAACAAGAAAATGTCCCTGTGCTGGCTCAAACCCTCCCAGCAGCAGCTATGGGGGAGACAGTGGCAGGCTAGGGTCAAACCACAGCCCACTGTGGCAAGTCAAAAGCCCCCAGACCCTCAAAATCCCACAAATCTGTGCCTACCTATTTTCATGATGATCCTTCAGCAATCCGACAGTGCTGAATTTCTCTGTCAGACACTTTCCCCGGGCCTATCTCCTGCAGATTCCCTTTGGTGCATGTCACGCAGTTTCCATTTTCCCAGAAGTCTGGGAAATATATATATATATATATATATATATATATATATATATATTTAGTATTAAGGTAGCAGACAGACATGGGGGCCCTACTCAAGTACTCCTTCAACTCAAGAATAGTTTGTTCTAATCTAATAACATAGAATTCTGTAATTCTCACCTTATCAGTGTGGGGTGTTTTCACTGACTACAAAATGGGTGCTTAATCAAATGTGGTGAAGAAAGCTGATGGTGCCCAGCTATCAAAATATATATTGTCTGAGGTCTTAAAGGCTTGGAGATAGACAAGCATCCATATAGCTTAGAAGCAACAACGTCCACATGGAAGACACCCTCCAGTCTGTGTGATCATGAGGTATGATGGGATCAGGTATCAGGCATCGAAGTCTCAGAAAAAAAACATATTAATGTGAATGAGGGGATATATGGATTGTAGACCCAACACCCATCTGTAGACCATTGTGCATGGTCACAAGAAAGAGATGAGCCAGTAAGGGTGCAGTATAGCACTGATGAAACATGTAACTTTCCTCTAGTTCTTTCATGCTTCCCCCCACCCTCACTAGCATGACCCCAATTCTACCTTATAAATCTTACTAGACTAGAGTTCCTACACTGGTACTACAAATAAGAGTTCAAAAACAGGGAATTTAGGAAAGATAAAACACTCAGGGCAATGAATTTGAGTAGTGATAAAGGAGAGTAAGGGTGAGGTGGGGGTGGAGAAAGGGGAAACTGATCACAATGATAGATATATAACCCCCTCCCGGGGGGACAGACAAGAGAAAAATTGGTAAAGGTAAAGTTGGTCAGTGTGAAGCATGAAAAAAGAAAAATAATTTATATATTATCAAGGGTTCATGAGGAAAGGAGGGTCGGGGAGGGAAGGAAAAAATGAGCTGATACTAAAACTCAAGTAGAAGGAAAATGCTTTGAATGTGATGATGGCAGCATATGTACAAATGTGCTGGAAACAATGGATAGATGGGTAGATGGATGGATGGATTATGATGAGGTCTATATGAGCTCCCGATAAAATGGTTTTAAAAAAATTAAGGAACTAAAAAATATATACCCCGTCTCATCAAGTGGCAATTTAGTTTGATAAAATTTGTTACAGTAATGAGGATGATATTCTAGTTCTCATTTTGTCACAAACTCATGTGTCATCTGAGGTTGATCATTTTCTTTCTTGGGGCCACAGTCTTCTCAGACTTTGCTCGACTGCTTTCTGAAATACTTTCCAGATTCAGTATATCAATGTTATATGGATCAAGCTTTGCTATTAGAGAACACTAGAATGAAGAAAGCATATACAACTTTCTTTTTTCCACCAATAATTTTATATAATTCACATATATAATTCAATCACATTAATAACAGTTATAACATTGTTGGGACAATCAGTTTTAGAACAATTTCTTCAATCTTGTACGCATTGTTTTTAGGTAATTTTCCTCAACTTCCCCTTTCAAGCTCCCAAGAAAACATTAATTCAATTACTGTCCCTAGCGATTCATTTATACTGCGTGTCATATACAGAACAACATTACAAAATAAACATAACAACAAAAAGCTAACATGAACAGCAAATGAAAGCAGAGAAAAACCTTAATTTAAAAGAAAATAGCTGGAGCCACCAAGATGACATTCAGGTATATTTATCCACCCAGAGATCCTGCTGCCAGACCAGGAAATTAAGGAGTAAGGAGAATGAGACTGGCAGGCCGAGTACTGCAATCGGAACCAGGGTACTATGGTCTGGCCCAAACCCCCACTTTTTTTTCGATTTTCTCTCACAAGGTGAACTGAAAACACGCTAAAATATTCTTGGTTAATTGCACTGGGCTTGTGAACTCTGACAGACCCGAGCCCCTCACTATGTCCTAGACCCACAAAGCAGCGATTAGCCTAAACTGCTGCCAAAAAGTTTAAAGAGAGCCTCATAAAGGTAGTCACAAGATGCCACACCAGAATTCCCTGCACCGGTAGCTACTTTGTGCTCAGAGTTTAGGGTTGACAAGGGTAGACATAGATTTGCAGTAATTGAAGAGGCATTGGGAAATTTGTCCTTTCAGATTGTAGTTTGGCAGAGCACATCACAGTTTGACAGAACACAAGGGGATAGTAGATATAGGGCGTGGGAGACCTGGGGGGACAAATTCTGTTGCAGCTGACTGAAAAGAAAATAAGCTCTCTGATTAGCTAGTTCTCCTCTCCTAGGGTTCAGCAAGACAGCTTCAAAATCAAGGCACACCACAAGTCCAATATAAAAAAGGACGAACGTATTTTCTTAGTTAAAACTTCCAATCCAAGGTGCATTAACTCCAACACAAACCTAAAGAACACTGTCCTTTTGCATAACAAGGTACTCAAAGCTAAGGAATGCCAGAAGTAAGCTACAGAGCATAGCCAAGAGGCTTTCAAAATAGCAATGGGACTCTGGGGTAAGCATCACCCTTAGAACAGTTTCACAGAGCATGAAAGGACAGCGCATAACCAGGAGGCTAATTTGATTCAATTCCAGTTGGCCACGCCAAAATAGCAAGCAAACTATGCCACTTGGGCATCAGCAGTCTCCGCACAAACTACAGCAAATCTGCAAACCCAATGTGGGAATCTATTGTCTGCCCTTAGTGGACATACACATGGCTAGAGACATTCTGCCCTTTCCTTACAGGGCTACTTGTGGCTGGGGGATTCCTTTCCTTTCCTGTAGCCCTACACATAGCTGAAGGGATGACCTCCTACCTGCTGCAATGCTCCATATGGCACAAGGCAACTATACCAGTCATCTCCAGCACTCCACACTGTTGTGTTCCTGACATTTGCTGCGATCTTGCCTATGAGGGTAATTTTGCCCTGCATCTGTGGGATCCTACACCAAAGTGGACACACTACTCTGCCACATTGATATAGGGTTGGAACCCCTCCAGGTCCATGGTCAGGCGGTCAGAGCTCAGCTATTTCCTTACCTTTTTTCCTTCTCTCTCTTTCCCACCACAGTAAATCTCAGAGGGTCCAGTTTTGTTTTCTTTCTTTCTTTTTTCTTTTCTCTTCTTTCCATCCCTCTCTTTCCTTTCACACAACATGTTGGCTTCTAGGCAACTACCCTCCACCTAGGGTAACTGCAGAAATAGCAGGGGGGGGGGGGTTCCAGCTTGTACTCTGTAACAGTGCTGTACACCGCACAATGCAGGTGTGCTAGCCCTCTCCAGCACTCCATGCTGCTGAAAAATGTCCATCTCACTTCCATGGTGACCTTGCTGATTAAGTAAATTCCACCAAGCATGCACAGTTCCCTACACCAAAGTGGGCACATCCACCTGACACCTTTCAGCAGGATTTTAACCCCTCTAGCCCTACGGGCAGGTGATCAGGGTTCAGCTATCTGTTCTTTTCTTTTCTTCTTTCCCATTTTTTCTTCTTTCTTCTTTTATATCTTCTCTTTTTAGTGCCACAGTCTTAGCAGACTGCTTTTCTTTGTTGATGTTTTTACTGTTTTCTTTTTATCTTTGTTTTCTTTTGTTTGTTTGTTTTTATTTTGTCTTTTTAAAAATTCCTCTCTTTCTCTCTTCCTGCTCTCTTCCCTTTCACCTTGAACTACTGGTTTCCTGGCATCTCTCCCCTGCTTAGGAGAGCTCCAACTGCCCAGTTGTGGGAGCTCCTGCAAAAACTCATTGACCTTACAAGCAGCTGGGGAAATCTCACCCATTCTCGACTGCAACCCAAGTAGCTGTGAATCTCATGTTCAAACGGCTGCGGAATTACAGCATATATCCCAAGGACCTAAAAGTGATTGGGGGAATTCCTGCCTGCCCTTTGTGGTACTCCATATTGCTGCTGAACCTCGATGACACTCTCTACAATGAGGATAATTTTTCTGGCTATCCACAGTATGCTACACTGAGATAGGAACGCCAATCCAGCCTCCCTGGGACTCCTGTTGCAGTTGCAACTACCACAGGCCATACAATTTGGGCCACATAATCATGGCTTCCTGAGAGATTAGGCAGTGGAACACCACACTCATGGAACCACAAACACCTGGCAACAGCCTATGAGAGGACCACCCAACTCACACTCCAAATAACAGAGGGCAGGTTGGCTAGGGTAAGAGAGAAATCACAAGAAGATAAATGCGTACTATATTCCCCAGTGCAGCCAGCTGAATGCAGTTCAAAGACTACACTTACTAGTCTCCCAAAGAGAGTGACCAATGCTCTTCAACTCTCAGGGTGATGGCCCCGGGCTCCTCTAAAACAGCATGTAAAGAGTATCCAGCCTCAACAAAAAAGCAGTAGGAAAAGAAGACAATGCCAGAAAAAGTCATGAATCTAACAACATTCATAGAAGAAGCAGATATAGACCTGCCACAGGAAGAAATCTTCAGAATGCTGCTAAGAGTCATACAGGATATTAGGGAAGCAATAAAGAAAAAGGATAAAATGGTAGAGGATATAAACACCACACATCAAAGGGAAAAAGGAGATGGAAGGAGTGAAATAACAAAATCCAACAATAAATTAATAGACTTTGCAAACAGATTGAGGAGTCAGAGAATTGCACAATGACAGAGGATAACCAGGCAGACTTCAACAAATGGGAAAGGAAGTCACATAAGTCCATCAGAGAAGCTGAATCAAATCTAAGTGGCATGTCTGATACTCTGAAGAGGAACAATATTAGAAAAATTGTGCTACTGGAATAAAAAACATCAAAGAATTCAAAGGCAAAAATAGCAAGGAAATTCTTAGAGGAAAACTTCTCCAGTTTCATAAATGAAAATCACACAAACATTCAGAAGGCCAAAAGAATATCAGTTAGGATCACAAGAAGAAGTCACCAAGATATATCATAGTTATATGATACTTTGAGGAAAATTAGAAAAAAAACCTTAAGTGCAGCTAGGGAAAAGCAAGTTGTTACTTATAAAGGTTCCCAAATAAAAATATGTTCAGCCCAATCAGTGGACACAATTAAGTAGAGAAGGTAGTGGTGTAACATGTTCCAAAAATTGAAGGAAAATAACACAAACCCAAGAATACTGTAGCCAGCCAAATTATCCGTTAAAATACAGGGAGAAGTAAGAGTCTTTCTAAGCAAGGGTAAACTCACAGAATACATAAAATAAACCTAAGATCCTTGCAGATCCATTATGGGCAGATCACCTCTCACTGAGCACAAATAAGACACGATAACTTAGGTCATCTCCACCCAGAGAATTATAAAGTGAAAAAGCCCTCAAGATAGCTTAGCTCATTGGTGAAAAGAAGACAAGAATGAAGCACACACATACACACAAACAGCAAGATAGATGAGTAGGAAAACACCCAAAGCGAAAGGTACAAAATGGCACACATTGTCCAGAGATGGATATAATAACAATGAATATCAATGGTCTGAACTCAGGTGTTAAAGAACAGAAGGTAGCAGACTGCTTTAGAAAACAATCCATCAAGCTTCTGCTTACAGGAGACATATATCAAGTTTTCAGGCAAAAACAGGATGAGAATTAAAGTTTGGAGAAAAAGCGACCAAGCAAATTGCAATTCAAAGAAAACAGAGATCGTTGTCTTAATTTCAGACAAAATTGATCTCAGAAGGTGCACAGTATAATGCTGAAGGAAACAGTAGACCAAGAACCAGGGAAAATAATTAATACTGTATATATGCACCCAAAGAGACCTGAAAATTTTCTAAATCAGACACTCCAGAAGATGAAAAAAAGACATCACAGACTCAGCAATTAAACTAGATGAGTTGGGGCTGAGCCCTGGTGGTGTAATGGTTGTGTGCGGGACTGCGACCCACTGGGATAGAGGTTCAATTCCAGCAGTGGCTCCACAGGAGCGAAGGCTGGGCCTCCTACTCCCAACACCAGAGGACAGTGATGCCCCCCCAAAACCAAACCAAAACAACAAAAGGTAGATCAGTTTATGAAACCACTCTCTGAAAAAGACAGATCACAGGAATAGAAACTTAACACGGAGGTAACAGATCTTATCAGTATAGTTGGAAGAATTGACCTTATAGATGTTTTAAGAGCTCTCCACACAAGTGCAAAAATAATCACATTCTTTTTAAGATCATATGGCATATACTTGAAGATAGGCCACAGACTGAGGCACAAGTTAAACCTGTGTAAATTCAAGCACATAGAGATTATACAGATTTCTCTCTTTGTCCATTATGCCATAATGCTGGAAATCAACAAAAGACTGATTAAGAAAAAAAGGACAAAAATTGGAGGCTGGATAATATTCTATTGCAAAAGCCCATATTGGCTCAGATCAGAGACGAAATCAAGAAGTTTCAAGAAATCAATGAGATTGTAAATATGACATACCCAAACCTCAGGGATACAGCAAAAGCAGTTATCGGGGTAAGTGTGAAAGCAATACATGAACACATGAAAAAAGAAGAGAGACTTATGATTGATATCCTAGCACAAAACTTAAAAGAAATAGAGTCAACAGGATAATTCTACTAAAGGCAAAAGAAAGAAATAATAAAAATGATGGTTGAGTTATATGTGCAGGGAAACAAGAAAGCTGTGGGGAAAATTAAAGCAGCTAAAAGTTGGTTCTGTGAAAGGATTAACATAATTGATAGATCAGTGGCAAACCTAACCAAATATAGGAAGGAACATATTTCAATAGCAAGGATGAGGGATGAGAGAGGTGACATTGCAACAGAGCCTATGAAATTGAAAGAATAATTGCACAGTACTATGAAGGCCTGCACTCCAATGAATTCAACACCTTGTAAGATATAGACAAATATTTCAGAAAACAATCCCTCCCTAGACTATCCCAGATGGACGTCAAGAGGCTCAACAGATGCATAACAATAGAAGAAAGAGACAAGGTCACCAGGGGGTTACTAACAAAAAAATTCCATGGATTAGATGGTTTCAAATGAGAATTATACCAAGTCTTCAGGAAATCCCTGACACCAATCTTACACAAACTTATGTAGAACATAGATAAAGGCAGAAACCTCCCAAACTCTTTCTTTCCTTTCTTTTTTTGGTGGGTCTCACTGCCCTGGTGGGAGTAGGAAGTCCAACCTTGCTCCTGGAGAGCTGCTGCTGGATTTGAATTGTCAACCCTGTGGGCCGCAGTCCCGCACACAACCACTATGCCACCGGGGCTCAGCCCTAAACTCTTTCTATGAAGCTAGTTTTGCTCTGATATCTAAGTTGGGCAAGAATCCCACAAAAATTGACAACTACAGATCAATATGAATATGAATATTGATGCAAAGATCCTTAACAAAATACTGATCATAGAATACAATGGCATACAAAACAAATAATTCACTATGACCAGGTTGCATTCATATCGGGGATGAGGGGAAGGTTCAGCTTATGAAAGACCATTAATATTCTTCAAAATGACATGAATAAGAGTCACAGGATAATATTGATAGACATGGAAAAAGCATTTGACAACATCCAGCACTCATTCCTTTTTAAGGAAGACTGACATGGAAGGAAAGTTCCTCAATACTTTATAAGCTATATATGAAAGACCAACAGCCAGGGTGGTAGTCAATGGAGAAATGAGGAAAACAATCCCAGTGAAAAAGGGGAACAGACAAGAATACCTCGTGTCCCCACATCTATGAGTACTGGAGGTACTAGCTATCAAAAAAAGGAGACATCAAAGATATTCATCTGGGAAAGAAGAGGCAAAGCTCTCATTATTCACAGAAGATATTATTTTGTATATTGAAAATCCCCCAAACTCTACAGGTGTATTTTTGGAAGCAATAGAGGATTATGGCAGAGTGACTGGATACAAGATCAACAGACAAAAGTTTATCAGACAGCTATATACATCAGACAAGATCACAGATGAGGATTTTAAAAGAGGGTACCCTTTATAATAGCCAAGCACAAATTAAAATACCCAGGGATATAGCTGACTAAAAAACAACAACAAAAGTATTGGAGGAGGAAAACTACAGAACATTGTTACAAGAAACAAGTGACTGACATTAACAAATGGAAGAATATCTCATGCTCATTCATTGAGAAATCATAGTAAAGAATTCTCTCCAAGGTACTATATGAATTTAATGGTATCCTGGTTTGAATGCCATCATCCTGTTTGAAAATATTGGAAAAACGAACTACCAACTTCACAGGGAAAGTGAAGAAGCCCAGAATTAGCAGGAATGCCTCAGGAAGAAGGACAAAGTGAGTGCTGACTTCAGCACCTCTTATGTAGCCACAGTGGTCAAAGCAGTGTGGTATTGGTATAATGACAGATATTCAGACCAATGGAAAAGAACTGAAACCCAGAAATAAAAACATCAGCACATAGACAAGTGATCTTTGGTAAAGGCTCCAAAAATATCAACTGGGAGTTGGATGCCCTTTTCAATAAGTGGTGCTGGAAAAAATGGATACCTACCTGCAGAAAAGTGTAGCAACACATTTACATAACTCCATGCACAAGAATAAACTCAAGGTGGAATACAGACCTTGAGGTAAGACCCCAACCTACTAGGGCCTTTAGTGAGGAAATTGGGATAAAGCTGAGAATGTGGTGCAGGAAATACATAGGCTATCAGAAAAAGGGAAGGATACAAAGGAGTCACAAATGGACAAGTGAAACATACTGAAGATAAAACACTTGTGTACATCGAAAGAATTCACCAAGAGAGTATGAAGAGAATCCAAAGACTGGGAAGACATCTTTCATAATGACACATCAACCTTACTGCTAAAGTCTATAATACTTTTCTAGCTTACAGTAAGAAAAAACCCTAATTGCCCACTGAGGAGGAGGGCAAAGGACCTGATCAGAAGTTTCACAGGGCCAGAAATCCAAATGGCCAAGAAACATGTGAGAAAATGTTCCTGATCATTAGCCAAAAGAGGAATGCAAATTAAACAATTATGAGATACCACCTAACACGCACAAAGACAGCCCAATTAAAAAAAATCAGAAAGTAACAAATTTTGGAAGGGTCTTGATGAGGTTGGGACTCTCCTCCACATCTAGTGGACCTATAAGTATTTACTGTCATTAGGGAAATCTATTTGGTTATATCTAATGCAGGTGGAAATTAAGCTACCATACGACCAAGACCCAGCAATCCCCTTACTGGTCAATATCCAGAAGAGACAGGAAACAAACCACAGCCAGACAGCTGTGCTCTAATGTTTATTGCAGCACTGTTCACAATTTCAAGGAGTTGGAAACAGCCCAAATTTCCGTCAAAGGATAAATGGATTAAAAAACGTTGGTACATACATGCACGCCTAAAAATCAGGGATGAATCTATGAAGCACAGTGCTTCATGGGAAGAATTGGAGGAAATTAGGCTAAGCGAAGTAAGGCAAGCACAAAAGGACAAGTACAGCATGAGTCTACTGAGGACTCACTAAAAAATTGAGCATAGAAGAAAAGCCACTTTAAATACATTCCTGGAGTGAGGTAAAGGTATTATGGTAGGAGCCAAACTCAATCCAGGGATACATATGGCAGCTAATTAAATAGGCAGGGGGAGGAGAGAGAGAGAGAAACAAGGCATGATTGGGGCAGGGAGCAGGGCACTAACCCACCCACGGGAAGAGTATCATTTATATCTCCTCAGGAGAGGGAGAAAGAGATCATGCTTCAACCTGATGTGCCAATATATGATTACAACATACTGGTATGTACCAGGGAACCAATAGAGAGGTCTGTGGGGCTATCCACAATCCTAACTATCCCCTCTCCCCTATAGAAGAAAGTACTTCAGTGGACAGCACTGAAGCTATAGCTTGGGGAAAGGGCCACACATGATTAGAACACATGAAAGAAATTAAGAGGGATGGAGAATAAGGGGAACAGGTTGCCCAAGTCCAACAAGCCTTAGGAAGATATTCTTGGTCAGAGCAGATAATGTACAGATAGCATCATATGACCAGTCTCACCATGAGACATAATGTTCCTCAGTGAACCATAATGCTATAGGTGAAAACACTGGAGATATATTGCAGGAATTGTGTCTGGTCTGACTCCATCATGCTGGGGTGAAATACTAAAGGCGAGCAACAAAGCATCAAGAGGAGCAAAGTGATGAAATCCCCATGGAACACCCAAAATAGACTTTTGGGACAGAGTGTGGCACCCATCAGATTCGATTGGAAAACGAAAGGTTAAAAAAAAAAACAGACCTACAACTATTTATTGGTTTTTCCATTTTTTTTGATCATTGGCTTTTTTTGGTTATTATTTTGTTTTTGTTGATGTTGTTCTTTCTTTGTTGTTTTCTTTGATTTTGCCTGGTTTTTGCACTTATTAATATCTTTGCATGTCTATGTAGATAAGCTAGCGAGGATAAACAATTTAGAGACAAAAGCAATGGGACCAATGGTCTTGGGGGAACACAATAGAAGAGGTGGTGTAGGGTCACCCAACTCTGGAATAAGGGAACAAAAAGTGAACAAAAATCAATAGAGAGGAGAGCATAGGATACCAAGGGGGCTTAATCAAGGGCAATGTAACAGCAAGGAATTAGCAAAACTGAATGAAGATTGAACATCATAGTGGGACAAGAGGAAAATAAAAGGAAATAGAGGACAAAACTAGGAGGCACAGTGCATTTATAAAGGTCTACATAAAGACATGCACATGTGTAAATATATTTTATATAGCAATCAAGAAATAGATCTATGTACTTATAGCTGTATATCAATAATTATGGTAACAGATGGATATTGGGCCTTGACTGAAGTACTCCCTCAACACAAGAACACTTTGTTTTAATAATCTGGCATTCTGTGATGTTCACTTTTTCTGAGATGGTTGCAGAAAGTAAATAGATGCATAAGCAAATGTGGTAAAGAAAGTTGGTGGTACCTGGCTATAAAAAGATACAGTGCCTGGGTCTTAAAGGCTTGAAGATAAACAAGCAGCCAGTTAGCTGAGAATCATCGAAGTCCATAGAGAAGAAGCACACCAGTCTGTACGGTCATGAGGTGTGGATAAGATCATGTATCAGGCATCTAAGATCCAAATCAAAATCATACAAATATGAATGTAGGGGGGCATAGAGTGGAGATCCAAAGTCTGCTCTAGGCAATTGTACACCTCCTTACAGAAGGGTCACAAGTTAGAGAAGAGCCAGTCAGTGTGCAATCTAGCACTGATAAAACATACTACATACTTCTAGTTCTTCAATGTTTCCTCCCCCGGCCCCACTATCATGACTTCAGTCCTACCTTACAAATCAGACTGGACCAGAAAGTGCACAGATAGGAGTCATTGAAACAGGGAATTCAGGATCCATAAACCCTTCAGGACCAATAATGAGAATAGAGACATCAGGAGGATAAGGGAAAGGTAGGAAGAGGAAGTGAGAACTGATCAGGAGGATTGATAGATAACTCTCTCCCAGGGGAAAGAACAATAGAAAAGTGGGTGAAGGGTTACTGAGGACAATGTAAGATATGAAAATAATTGTAAGATATGAAAGTATAAGATATGAAAATGTAAGATATGAAAATAATCCATCAGCGCTTCATGAGGGAGTGAAGGTGTCGAAGCAAGGAACAAAATAAGAAGCTGATACCAAGTGCTCAAGTAGAAAGAAAATGCTTTGAAAATGATTATGGCAACATATGTACAAATATGCTTGACACAATGGATGAATGTAAGAGACGTAAGCACCCCCATATAAAAGTATCCAATAATAAAGCACCAAAAAAAATAAACAAAGCAGAAAATATTAAAACTAGAACAAATATTATGGTTAAGGAATATAAAATAAGATGCCAAATTTCAATCTAACTGCATCTGCAATAATCCATTACCCACTGCATTTTGTGTGGTAGAAAGGCTATTCATATCCCTTGTCCATAGTCAGAGAGGATTTACCAGGAGCTTTATTCACACATACACAAGTTTCTGAACACACTTTATAGGCTATCTGTGTTTGCATGAGTGATTTTATGGCAAGCTTATGTTTTGGGAAAATGAGCTGTGTGTTATTTCAAAACCTGGCTCTCTATGAGTGTAAAAATCAGGTCTTCTTACATTAAACTTAATTTACAGGAAACATAGTATTGTCAAGCTTAGTGCATAACTCAGGTGGCAGAAATGTTTTTATAATCCTAATTTTCCAAACAGTTGACCTTATTTTACTAATCTTTTGATTACATGCTAATCTACTGCAGTGGAGTATACCATAGATTGGCATAAAACAAATATGCCTTGGTGGAAATACAGCCCGAATGCTCCTTAAAGAAAGGATGACAAGATTTCTTCTCATGTACATTTGACATGTTATCAGGAGAAATGAGTGCCTGGAGAAGGATATAATTCTTTATAAAATTGAGTGTCACCAACTGTATTTCAGTCACTCAGAAGATAGTGATTGATAGGCAGGCTGATAGACAAAACAGTGTTGGAAAAACTTCTGTGATTCAGGGAGGATAAGATAGATGCAATGAGATGATTCCTCTAGATGTTGATGAACTTGCCTCAGATTATTGATGATGATACTGTCGAGTGCTTTGTCAAAACAGTTAACTCGACTTCAACTTTTACTGCACATTCAATGTCATCAATGCTCACAAATACTGACTCTCACATGCATATTAATAAAATTATGGTAAAAAAGACTTCAAGAGTAGATGATAGAAAATTTAGATGTTTCAAATCCAATATGCAACATTAGAACAAAAAAATAATTCCATTCCTGGTTACACACACAAGCTTTAAAACTTAGGTGGTGTGGCATGCTATAAATGGTGATTACAAGGAAAAGTTGATTGAGTGTCATTTTTTCAAGAGAAATGGACAGTGTCTTTTGGTTGTTAAAGTCAAAGGCAAATCTGTGTGACTAGTTTGTGATGATGCATTAACATTAATGATAAAATTCAACCTGGATCATAATTACAGATCAACACATGCTAAACTCAATGACTTGGGAGATCAAATGTATCTGGATAAAATCAATTTGTTCAGTTGAGTTTGCGTTCAAAAATTTGTGACAAAGGCCATGCTATTCACATGAGTTACATAGTGAGTAGACTAATCTCAAAAAAGCTGAGGTCTTGTACAGAGGGAAAGTGTGGAAAAGTGCATAGTGGCTGCTGTTTGCAATAGTCTAAATGAAATTGTTTCAGGGTACTACTTTGTCTCATATTGGATAACTGATTTAGCAAAAAATATTGAAAAATCACTGAAGGTTTCTACAAGTGATGTCCAATTGTCTGTGTTCATCTAGGTTGACAAGAGAAACAACATTCATAGGCACTTATATGTGTAAAAGAAAGAGCTTTATATCAAAAAAAGAGAAAGAGCTTTATATCAATAATTGTATATTAAGAAAAATACTCCAGCCCACTCAAAATCAAGTCCATAATTTTGATATTAGCCCATGTATCTGGTATCAATCTATAAATTCCTCTTCAGGTTCATGAAACACATGCATTGATGCTTAATGCAGGCAATCACAGGCCAGTCTTGTACATCCAGTGGTAGTGAAAGCATCTCAGCATTGGTAGGGAACTCCACATGGCTCCTCCAGCTATAGCGCTCTAGTGTAGATCCTTGGACATAGAGACATTGAGTCACTATCTCATATGTCCAAAACTAAAGTTCTCTTATGACTCACAAAACACATGCAATTATGCTCAGGAGTCTTTACGTGGCTTCTGTGGCTTCAGAGTTCTGGTTGCATCAGGGTAGGTCCATGTGGCTTCTCCAAATTAGGGCATTAGTGTAGTTTCTTATGTCTCATCAGCTGCCATGTCTCCTAGGGAGTGAGAGAGAGAGAGAGAGAGAGAGAGAGAGAGAGAGAGAGAGATGACTCCTGTATCCAAGGAGGAAAATCTGATTTCCCAGAATTCTCAGGAGAAGGCCATGCTCACACAGATGCCTCTTTGGCAATGATCTGATTGACAGGCTAGACTCCTACATGCTTGATCCTTAAATGTACAATTACATAACTGCCACACATTTGTTAAAGAAATTAATTCTTCTCAATTTAATGGACTCTGACTCCTTGTCCCAAATCATTTATGGATGCATGAATGTATATCTGTTTTCTTAAATCTGCTCTGTTGGATTATATATCTATAATCTATTATAAAAATGCCTTTATTACTTTAGTTACTTAATGTTTTTGAACTTGGAATGAAATACCTTCCCCTTTGGTCTTTTTTTTTTCAGTATTTCTTTGGCTACTTGGGGCCTCTTGTATTTCATATCAAGAATGGCGAGACATATTTTGGACATGTTCTCAAGACAGGACAGTCCCTGGAGAGGGACATCAAGTTTATAAAGTAGGGGGGCACAAAATTGGGGACCCTCAGTCAGAAGAATTGAAACAGTGTCTGGAGCAATATATTCAAGCATAGGAACATTGAAAAGATGGTGTAGAACAAGGTAGTGTTTATTCTATTGTGCACAGGGTTAGTGCAGGTCAGAAAAGCCTTGCTAGTACCTAAAAACAACAGCAATATTTTTATGTCAGGGGTGTCAAACTGGTAGTCCACAGGCCGCATGCAGCCCCTGAGGTAAGTTTTTGTGGAACCATAGTGCTCTGAAATAGAATGTAAAGAGAGAATTGTGTGTATGGTATTACCTCAATCTCCCCTACACGCTATTTTCTTCATAAAAATGTTTCTATTTGCATTTTATTTCAGAGCATCATGGACCACAAAAAATTACCTCAGGGCCCAAATGTGGCCCCTAGGCTGCCAGTTTGACATTCCCGTTCTATATGAAGTTGGTGGCTATTTTCTTTGCATTTGATTAAAGAATATTGGAATTGGGTTTGAGATTGTATTGCTCTTATAGATTGCTATGGATGATATTAACATTTTCACAATGTAAGTCTCCTGTAACACAGAATTTTCTTCTATTTATGTAAGTCTCTTAACAATCTCTTTTTTGAGGTGCATTAGACTGGGTTGACTAGAGAAACAAATTGAGAGACACACATATATGTACATGTTAGACAGGGTTCTCTAGGGAAACAAGACCAGGGCACTTATGATTTTATACACACACATATACATATATATATATGCAGCATAAGAAATAAACAGCTGATTAGTCTATGGAGCAGGACATTTGGCTCACTTCCATGAGACAGCTAATACACTGCCAGTCCTTTAAGCCTTGAGGATCACTGGATGCAAGCCAAGGAAGCAGACAGGTGAGTCCTCTACAATAATTTAGGCAATCTGGCCCACAGGCAGCAAATAACAACTCAGGTCGTTAACAGTCAGTCATATGACAGGGCTCAACAGTCCTCAGCTCAGGCGATGTATCCAGTGACACAGTCCATGGTTGAGTGACCTAGAGGTAGTGTAGCTTGCAAGTTGAGGCAGAGAAACATCTAAGACAGTCACACACTGTTCCAATCATCAAAGAGCAAGAAACAAGAAAGGTAAAACTCGATGAGCCATTTATCTCTCCACCTTTCAATTAAACTTCCCTTCAATTAATCCCACGTGTGTTTATTGGCCAGGTTGGCACAAAAAACTTACCTTTCACAATGTATAAGAGTTTTTTATCAAAGAGTAATTGTATATTTTAAAAAATCCCAGTACAGTCCAGATCAAGTCCATAAGTCTGATATTAATGAATAAGTCCAAAACTAGTCCATAAATCATTCTTTAGACTCATAAAGCAATGGTGCAAAATGCAGGAATGTCATAGGACAGTGGATGTAAAATCTTATGGATCCAGTGGTGGTGGGAGCATCTCCAGGACTTTCACACTCAAGCAAGGCTCAATATGGCTTGTCAACAGGAAGGTGAAAACAGAGAGATGGGTTCCCACAGGTCTCAAGAAGTCTTCGAGTGACTTTCAACAGAAGACTAAGGCAAAGAGGGAGAGGAAGTTCCCAGAATTTCTTATGAGAAGCCATGCCAACCAGGAGGCATCATCAGGCTGTGACCTGCTTGACAAGCTAGTCTCCACCCTTCCACTTATCTATCAAGTTAACATGCCATTATGTAACTACCACATTTGGTTTCCTTTTTTATATTCCTGCTTAATTTATACATATGAATTGTATAATTTTATTTATATATTATTTCATCGATTTCCTTTTCAGAGTTATTTTCATTATCGAGGAGCTCCATTGATTTCTCTGTGCTGATCTCTTACCCTGCAAATTTACAGAAGTATTGCTTTAGATTTAGTAGCTTTCTTTAGGATGCATGAGGTTTTCTAAGTATAGGATTATCATCTCTAAATAAATATAGTTTTGATTATTTTTCTGATTGTTATATCTTTAAAAAATTCCAAAACACTTTATTGTAATTTGATGAATGTTTATGGAACAAATACATTTTCCAGTTAATTATTGCCACATTTTTGTTTCATGTCATTGATTGTAGTCCTCAAAATGTAGCATGACTTAACCCATTTCTTCCCTGTGTTTCCTGTTTCCATTTCTTTGGTCCCTAAAGTAGCTTTCCTTTTGAATGTCATCATTGGGCAAATGGTCTCAAATGGTTGATTATTCTAAAGAATACATACTTTCCTCGTGTAATTGTTCACCTTGTAAATCTCTGTGCTGTCTGAATTTCAATTATGTCCATAAGGTTTCCAGTAGTTAATTTTTTAGAAATGGACAACCAATTCCTTCTTTCATACTGTGCTTTTAGTCTGGAAGCTCTGATGAAATACCAGAGCCATAGGTTTCAGCATCACTGAAACAAATAAGCCACCACAATAAGACTAACTGATAGACAAATTAAATATGAGAAACCATGGAATTAGAAAACCAAAAAGGAGGAGCAAGCTCAACATATCTGAAACTGAAAGAACACCAGAAAAAAGTGCAAGCCTAAAGTTGCAATATTGAAATATTTTATGGACAAAATATTGAATGATGTAAGAAGCATCAAAAGAAGATAGAAAAAACTCTGTGGTACAGAGTTACTGTACCACAAAGGACTTGATGATTATTTAATTGATGTATATTCAGGGTCTTTCATTGGAGTCATATATGTTCATTTTGGTCTTTGTCTTCTCTGTCTTTGTTTCTTTAATTAGTGTCTTTCATTACATTATTTGGCTTGAAATCTATTTTATCAGAGATTCATATTGCCACTTCTGCCTTTTTATGGTAACACTTGCCTTGCTTGTGTATGTTTCCCCTTTTAGTTCTGTCTCTGATTAGCATCACATAGATAGTCCTTGTTTTCTAATCTTTGCCTCTTGATTGCTATATTTAATTAATTAGCATTCAGTGTTTGTACATGCGAGTTTGCTGTTAGCATTTTTCTGTTTGTGTTGACTTTATTTTCTTTTTTAGTATGTGGTTTTATTGGGCTTTTTGTTCTACTACTACTTTAGTGTAGGGTATTTTTAAGTGACAGTTTCATTGTATTGACTTCTGAGTGGTGAGATATTGCTTTTTGATTTGTCTGCTATTCTTGTTGATTCATTGTCCATTGTTAATAAGCCTGAAAAATTCTTCTCTGTGACATACTATAATGGAGTGTCAGGAGATCTTGTTTAATTCCTGGTGTTGCATTATTTTCTTCTCTTTATGCAATCAGGATTTTAATTTAATAAAAAGAGCTTTACAACCTTAATCTGCTTTCCTGAATTTTATTGTATTCCCACAAAATTCAAGGTTTTTAAAAAAAAGTTCAGGGAAAAATCTTTTATCTATCAATTCAATTTTCCATGAATTAAAAATAAAAACTCTCTTATATATGGCAGCATGGTGGGCTGATTCTCCATGGTTTGGCAGTTCTGTAATGATACAATTTTGCAGTTGTATAGTGATTTAACTCTCCTCCATTATGTGTTCTGATTTGATTAGCCATTGAAGTATAGGAGCATTGGGTATGATACAATATTACAATTCAATTCACAGCCCTTATGAGATGTAAGAGTTTTCCTGGGGTGTGGTCTGCAATATCTTTTATCTTACAAGAAGTAAAAGGTGAGAGAAATGAATAGATAAATATTTCTTCAATTGAGCCATCATATTTTGGTCTGCAGCATAACATTAAATATCCCTTCTAATTTTTCAAATAGACTACTGAAATGATCAAGACTCATTAAAATTAATGACTTATATCCCTTTAACTACATTCTTAGGATTCTCAGTATTCTTACAATTTCATTGATTACCCATTGGATTTGCAATTTTAGTATTATTTAATATTATGTAAATGTATTAAGCTTGACTTATTCTCTTTACTATTGACTTGTAGCTTCATTTTATTATGGTCAGATGCTTTGTGTGGTTTCTATCTTTTTAAACTTACTGAAATTTCTTTGTCTGAAAATAATCTACACCTAGCATATGTACAATGAAATTAAGTGCTACTCTTGAGTGATGTGTTCTATGTTAGGTCCAAAAGGTTAATATTCTAAAGCTTTTCCTTTTCTTTAGTCCCCTTTAAAACTATTCCATCCTACATCAAAAAGAGGTGCATATAGTGTCCTTCTCTGTCTCTTAATACGTTTTGACTTAAAATCTATGGTTAAGAGGGATTCAGCAGAGATCAGCACAGGAGAATAACTGAGAGAGAAATTCAGCACTGCCAGATCACAGTAGGAGCATCGTAATGATGAGTAGGCACAGATCCACAGGGTTTTGAGGGCCTGGGGGCTTTTGACTTACCACAGTGAAGCTAAGATTTGACCCTAGCATAGCCATCGTCTGCCACTGTCTCCACCAGTGCTGAAGCCGGGACAATTGGAGCCAGAACAGGGGCTTTATCTCATCAGAATCACAGTTTGCCACCAGCCTGGGGAAGAGAATGAACCCTTGCAGCCCAGTGCTCAAGGATTGGGAATCAGCTGTTTGTTACCTTGGGATCCCTCACTTTGCTTTATCTACCCACGGTTTCACCAAGCTGGGGAAATCAAGGCAGCCCTCCTCCCTACCCCAAGTGGCTGGGGGCTCTCTTCAAATGGCTGGGAGAATGCCAGCCTAAACCCCATGGCCCTAAAAATGACTGGGGAAACTCCTGACCATCATCAGTGGTGCTCCATGGCACGGCAGAAACATCCATGACCTCCACAGCAATCTCTTTGACTTGGGTAGTTCTGCCTGCCAGCTACAGTGCTCTACAAAAGGGATGATACAACTACATGCCCTGCTTGGCACTCCAATTACAGAGGGAAACACCGCATCCCACCCGAGGTTCTTCAAGCACTGTGACACAAACCACTATGGCTTACTTAGAGATCATCCTAAGAAACGTCACCTTTGAGGGCCCAAAACTATCTGAACAATGACCCAGGAAATGATTATCCAACTTACATTCCACATAAAGAAACATTCGTTGGCTTGCATAAGAATGAAACCAGAGGAAGATACAGCTGTAGCCTGAGCCCTCCAGATACCTGCAGGTATCTTATAGAAGCACTCATATTATTCCTCCAAGAGTGAGAGCCCTGTGATCTTCAACTCTGGGAGATGACTCCAAGCTCCTCTAAAACAATGCATAAACAGCAACCAGCCCCAAAACCCTCAATGAGAAAAGAGGAGAAAGAGAATACAATGCTGGAAGAAGTCATGAACCTAATGATGTGCATAAAAGAAGCAGATATTGACCAGCAACAGAAAGAGATTTTTCAGAATGTTGCTGGGAATCATACAAGGTGTTAGTCCGGGTAGACTAGAGGAACAAATACATAGACTCACATACAGATATAGGGGCATGTTTTATGTGCAAGAGGAATGGGGCAATGGGAAAGCATTCCAGCCCAGTCCAGTTCAAAACCATAAGTCCAATATTAACCTGTATGCCCAATATCAGTACATAAAGTCTCTTTCCAACTCACGACGTCACAGGCCAGTGGGTGCAGAGTCCCGGTGATGGCAGGGGTCTCCTCAAGGCTCCTCGCTTCCAGGCCTCAGGGTCCATCAACAGCATCCAGTGGTGGTAGAAGCTACTCAGTGCCGGCAGGGGTCTCCATGTTGCTTCTCCAGCTTCAGAGGTCTGTTCCCATCAGGGTAAGGCCATGTTCCTTATCCCCCGGCTCGTCCAGCTCCTCGAATGCTGCCATCTTGTCTTGACCGTACTTCATTGTCCCTGAGACTAAATCCCAACAACTGGGGAGATAGCGTCTCATCTCCACTAGGGAAATATCACGAGATTTCCCAGAAGTCTCAGGAGAAAGCCATGCCCACACAGAGGCCTCATTGGCTATTCAATGGCTATCTCCAGATTAACAGGCTAGACTCCACCCCTACATCTCAATCATGAAAGTAACATAAGCACATGGCCACCACAGACCACCCCTTGTTAATTTCACACTTTCACATAACTCTGTAACTATATGTAACTTTCAAATAAACAATAAAATCATATCTATACCTAACAGGATAAAACTAAAATGTATCTAATTCAACATGTGTCACCATCATTTAAAAATAACATTCTATAAGTGAACAAAACAAAATGTATATTTTACCTTACAAGTGCAGTTACATAATATCTACACCTTGATCCTATAATCCTATGAATATATATTCCCTCCACCTCTGAGAGTTTGTAAGTCAACCACCTCATGCCTTTATTCCCCCATTTTGGGTATCTAATTTCTATATTGCCCACTTATATTAACCCAATGCTCTGAGGAAACAATCTTATCCAACATGAAGAAACTTCATTCCAGTTGAAAACTCATGAAGTGTGCATCCATTAGCAAAGTCAATTCAGGACAGGTCATCCCTAAAGTCAGCAGCAATATGCATCAGTTCACAGACTCAAATCACTTCTCTTCCTCTGGTCCGGTTCTGGTCAACTCAATGTGGGCTATCTCACTCAGCCTCCCCAGGGTACCCATATTTTGGTTGCCTTCCCTTTAGACCACAGTCCCATCACAAATTCTCAACATGCCTAGCCCTTTCACACTAGGTCATGAACAACAGACCAGTCAACCCGCTCTCGTCTTCTCTATTTCCTGTTAACCAAGTCCACGGGTGTCAGTGGCCAAACTCAACCCGTCTATTTATTGCTACAGTTCTCTTATTTTACTCAAAGAGTAGATCTGAATGGTCATCTAACAAGCATTTCAGCCTGATACAGGCTTCCTTTAACATTCAGTCCGAGGAATGAGTTATCTTCATGGTTCAGGATTCCTTCGCTTCTGAAAATGATCACTTTCTTCAATGGTCAATCTGACCTTCTATTGGAATGAAAATATCCTGAATACTCCAAAAGACTGGGTGGGGATAACTTCTTCAGAAAAGTCTTTCTAGGTGTGGGCTAAACCTGTCTAAGGACAGGGTGAGGTTAATCTCTTCAGAAATGTCTTTGAAGCTGAGTCCTAAACCCTCTAGAGGTTAATGCTTGGCTTGAGGCAACTGGATTTACAAACTCTCTCTCTATACTTCCCAATAAACATCTCCATACATCCTTATATTTAGAATAATGGGCATAAGAAATCAGTATAAACAGCAAAGAATCAGAAATTAAACTTAATTCTTAAAACACTCAAGTTCAATAATTATTAAGCTTATCTATATCCTTATCTAAACTACAGTTTACACAAAAGCATAGAATTAGTTTTACGAAGGCATCAAAAGAGATCCATGCTTTTGGTCAGGTGTTCTGACCTTCTTAACCATTGTCCTTGAGCAGGATACATTTTGAGACATTCAAATGGCGGTTTTTAACTCTGAGCTCAAGATATACATAACAGTGTTCATTTTATATAGGAATAACCAAAGACAGCATCCAAACAAAATAATCAAAACTTTAACTTCCCATATTGTTTCCAGAAAATAACACAGTAAACTGCAAGGACACATCTGACTTCTGGCTAGCCAAAGAAGTAACAATACCATGAAGCAAAAGGCAAACAAGCATCCAGCCTCCATCTTATGATTTGTTCCTCTAGTACCCAACTCCTAAGGTACCATTATGTGCTAGTCCGGGTAGTCTAGAGGAACAAATACAAATACATATACACTTACATATAATTCTAGGGGAATGGTTTATATACAAGAGAAATTGGGCATTGAGAAAACATCCCAGCCCAGTCCAGTTCAAAGTCATAAGTCCGATATTAACCCATATACCCAATATCAGTCAATACAGTCTCCTTTCAACCCACAAAGTCACAGGCCAGTGGTTGCAGAGTCCTGGTGCTGGCAGGGTTGTCCTCAGGGCTCCTTGCTTCCAGGGCTGAGGGTCCATCAACAGCATCCAGTGGTGGTCGAAGCAAATCAGCTCTGGCAGGGGTCTCCATATGGCTTCTCCAGCTTCAGCGGTCTGGTACTATCAGGGTAAGGCCATGTGGCTCATCCTGCGGCTCATCTAGCTTCTCAGATGCTGCCATCTTGTCTTGTCCATATTTCGTTGTCCCTGAGACTAACTCCCAACAACTGGGGAGATGGCTTCTCACCTCCACGAGGGAAATATCGTGAGATTTCCCATAAGTCTCAGGATAAAGCCATGCCCACAGAGAGGCTTCAGTGGCTATCTCCAGATTAACAGGCTAGACTCCACCCCTACATCTCAATCATGAAAATTACATAAGCACATGACCACCACATACAGGATATGAGGGAAGCAATACAGGAAAAGGACGAAATGATAGAGGAGACAAAGACAGCACATCAAAGGGAAATACAAGACTTAAGGGATGAAATAACAAAATGCAATGGCAAATTAACAGACTTTGCCAACAGACTTGAGGAGGCAGAGCATCACACCAGTGAGCTGAAGGATGGCAAGCAGACATCAACAAATGGAAAAAGCAGTCAAATAAGACAATCAGAGAAGCTGAAGAAAATCTGAAAGCCATGCCTGATGCTATAAAGAGGATCAATATTAGAATAATTGGACTGCCAGAACAAAACACAACAAAGAAATCAACAGTGAAAATAGCAAGGGAATTCTTAGACGAGAGTCTCTCTTGCTTAATAAATGAAAATCAGGCGATCACTCAGGAAGCTGAAAAAAAAACCCAGCCAACCTGAACTCCAAGAAGTCACCAAGACACATAATAGTTAAATTATCCAAGTACAAAGCAAAGATCACAAGAGCAACTAGGGGAAAGCAAATTGTCATGTATAGATACTACAGTAAGAGTAGGTTCAGACCTACCAGCAGACATGATGAAGAGGAGGTAATGCAATAACATATTCCAAAAATTGAAGGGAAAAATCCAAACCCAAGAATACTACACATGATCAAATTATCTATTAATATAGATGGAGAAGTAAGAGTCTTCTCAGACAAGGAAAAACTCAAAGAATAAACAAAAAGACACACAGTCCTAGAAAAAGATCCTGTCAATTCTGTATCGGCAGCAGATCAACACTCATCGAGTGAAAATAAGAGATCATCACATAGAACAACTGCACCCATAGGACAAAAAGGAGAAAACAGCCCCCAAGAAATGGTTGGCTCAATAGTGAAAAGAAGGCAGAAATGAGCCACAAACACACACAATATAAGCAGATAAGAAAGGTAGGTAGGAAAACACCCAACACAAAAGACAGAAGCTGATATCACAGAGTCCACAGATATATGTAATAACACTGAGTGTTACTGTCTTGAACTCAGGCATTAAAAAGCAGAGGCTAACAGACTGGTTCAGGAAACACAGCTCATTGATCTACTGCCTACAGGAGACACATCTTAAGGTTGCAGACAAAAAACATGTTGAGAATTAAAGACAGGAGAAAAATATACCAAGTAAGCAGCAATGAAAGACAAGCAGGGGTAGTGATTTTAATATCAAACACAATTGATGTTAAGGTACAGGCCATGCCAAGAGACAAGGAGGGGCACTATATAATGCCCAAGGTAACAGAAAATCAATAGTCAATGAGTATAATAAATATGCACCCAACAAGAGACCCATGCAATCTGTAAATCAACCACTTGAAAAGATGAAAAACAAAATCACAGGTTCAACAATTATAGTTGGTGACTTTATTACACCATTCCATGAAAAAGACAGATCACTTGCCAAGAAACTAAAAAAAGAGTGTATAGATCTAAACAGCACAATGGAGGACATGACTTGATAGAGATTTTCAAAGCTTTCCACCCAAATAAAAAAAATTCATATTTTTTCAAGCACACATGACACATATTTAAAGATAGACGATATGTTGAGACACAAGCGGAATTTGAATAAATTTAAGCACATAGAAATTACACAAATATCTCTCTCTGATCACAGTGCCTCAAGGCTGAAAACATGGGAGAATGAATAATTCTGTGCTGCAAAACAAGTGGGTATTGACACAGATTGGAGATGAAACCAGGATGTTTCTAGAAACCAATGACAATAAAAATAGGATGTACCAAAACCTTTGGTATAAAGTAAAGCATTTATCATAGGATGGTTGATAGCAATAACAGCACACATGAAAAAGAGGAGAGACTTGTAGATGATATGCTGGCACAAAACTTAAAAAAATAGAACATTCCTACTAATAGCAAAATGATATAAAAAATAAAAATCAGAGCTCAGAATCAGGAGAAGCAATCTAGGAAAACTATGGAAAAAATTAATACAGCTAAAAGTTGGTTCTTTGAAAAGATTAACAGAATTGATATACTGCTGGTAAATCTAACCAAAGAAAGGAACAAATATCAATTGCAAGGGTGAGGGATGAATTAAGGGACATTGCATCAGACCCTAATGTGATCAAAAGAATAATTACACCGTACTATGATGGTCTGTACTCAAACAAATTCAACAACTTAGAAGACATGTACCCCTCCCTAGAGTTTTCCAGATGGATGTCAAGAATCTCAAGAGACTCATAGCAATGGAAGAAATCGACAAGGTTATTAAGGAATTGTCGACAAAAAATTCCCCTGGGTCAGATGGCTTTACGAGAATTCTATCAAGTATTCAGGGAAGAACTGACACCATTCCTACACAAACTCTTCCATAACATAGAAAAACATGTAAAACTCCCAAACTCTTTCTATGAAGCTGGTATAACTCTGATACCTAAAGTGGGCAAGTATCCCACAAGAATTGAGGAATACAGATCAATATGCCAAAAATCCTTAACAAAATATGGGTTAGTAGAATACAAAAAGTATATTAAAAAAATCCACCGTGACCAAGTGGAATTCATACACAGGATGCAGGGATGGTTCAGCATATGAAAGACCATTAGGATTATTTGCCACATTGACAGGAAAAATGATAGCAACAACATGATAATATTGCTAAGTGAGGAAAAAGCATTTAACAACATTAAGAACCTATTTCTGTTTAAGACACTCAAAAAGATAGGAATAGAAAGAAAATTCCTCAATATTATACAAGCTATATATAAAAAAAACATCAGCCAATGTGGTAGCCAATGGGGAAAAAATGAAAACAATTCCACTGAAAAGGAGGAGCAGATAAGGATGACTCCTACCTAATATTGTTCTGGAGGTCCTAGCTAACAACATAAAACAAAGAAAAGACATCAAAAGTATCCACGGGGGGGCTGAGCCCTGGTGGAGTAGTGGTTGAGTGTGGGACTGCGGCCCACGGGCTTGGTGGTTCAAATCCAGCAGCAGCTCTCCAGGAGCAAGGTTGGGCCTCCCACTCCCATCAGAGGGCAGTGATGTACCCCCCAAAGTATCCATTGGGAAAGGAAGATCCAAAGTTTTCATTATTCACAGATGATATGACTCTATACGTCAAAAATCTCCTAAATTCCACTAGGGGAGTATTGGAAGCAATAAAGAAATATGGTAGAGTGGCAGGATACAAGATTAACAAACCAAAGTCTAGCAGTCTTCTATACACATCAGACAAGATCACAGAAGGGGCAATTAAAAAGTTGTACCCTTTACAATAGCCTTTCACAAATGCCTTTCACCTAGGGATATAACTGACTAAAAAACCCAAAGATTTGTACAAGGAAAATTCTAGAATACTATTACAAGAAATCAAGAGCGACCTCAAGAAATGGAAAAATTTCCCATGCTCCTGGATAAGAAACCTCAATATAATAAAGATGTCAGACCTGCCCAAGGCACTATATAAGTTCAATGCTATCCTGATATGAATACCACCAACCTTCTTCAAAGAATTTGAAAAACTGATTACCAACTTCATATGGAGAGGGAAGACACTCAGAATTAGCAGAGAACTCCTCAAGAAGAAGGAGAGGGAGGGCTTGCTCTCCCTGACTTTGGCATGTATTATATGGTCACAGTAGTCAAAACACTATGACATTGATATAATGACAGATATTCAGACCAATGGAAAAGAGGTGAAGACCCAGAAATAAGAATTACAGCATATAGGCAAATGATTTTTGTTAAGGGCCCCTAAGATGTCAAATGGGAAGTGGTTGCCCACTTCAATAAATGGTACTGGAAAAAATGGACATCTACCAGCAGAAAAATGAAGCAGGTCCCTTACCTTTCATTGCACACACAAGAATAAACTCATGGTAGAAGACATATTTGAGGTAACACCCAAAACAATTAGTGAGGGAATTGCAACAAACCTGAGAACCTTGGCACAGATAATACATAGACTATCGGAAAAAGGGAAAGATACAAATACAGAGGGGTCACAAGTTGCAAAGTGCGATATACTGAAGTTAAAACACCTGTATAGAGTAAAAGAATTTACCAAGAGAGTAATAGGAGAGCCCACGTTCCTGAAAAATATCTTTAGCAGTAATACGTCAGATAAAGGCCTTATTACTAAAATCTACAATACTTTGCAAGCTTACAAATCTGAATGGCCAATAAACATCTGAGAAAGTATTCCCAATCATTAGTCATAAGGGAAATGCAAATTAAAACGACTTTGACATATCACCTAACACCCTCAAAAATAACCCAAATCAAAAAATCAGGAAGCGATAAATGTTGGAGAGGCCATGAGAGGATAGGAACTTTCATCCAGTGCTGTTGGACCTGTATGTATGTGCAGCCTCTATGGAAATTGATTTGAAAAATTCTAAAACTGATGGAAATTGAGCCACCATATGACCCAGTAATCCCCCTCTTGGGTATATACTCAGAATAAGCAAGAAATAAGCCACTGCCAGACATCTGTACTTCATTGTTCTTTTTGCACAGTTTACAGCTGCAAGGAGTTTGAAACAACCCAAATTTCCACCAACAGAAGAATGGATTAAAAAACATTTGTACATACATACAATGTAATACTATGCATCACTGAAAAGCAGTGATGAATGCATGAAGCATATCATTACATGGGAAGAACTGGAGAAAATAATGCTAAGTTAAGTAAGCCAAGTACAAAAAGACAAGTACAATATGAGTTCGCTTAGGTAAGGTTAAAAATGCAAATGTGGCATTTGGAAATTGCAACTGTATATAAAAACTCCTTGAGTGAGGTCCAGGTAGTATGGCAGGGGTCAGAACACATTCAGGACTACTTATGGTAGCCAACTACAAAGGTGGTGGGTAGCTAACTAAAACAGAGGTGGGGATATAAATGTGTAGTTTGGGATCAGGACTCCAACTCACTCAAGGGAAGGGTTTTGTTTATATCTCCACAGGGAAACAGGGACCAGACTTAAACCCAGTGTCCCAGGAAGTGAATGTAGTGTGATGGCATGAAGCGGGGAGCCAGTTGAAAAGTCTGAGGGCCCAGCCCCAAGCCCATCCATATGGACAGCCACCCCTCCAGAAGAATTTAATTTAGAGGACAACACTGAAGCTCATGGGAGAGGGACATGTCTCACCAGTGCACAGGCCATCAAATGAATGGGGAGGAAGGAAGAGTGGTGCTCATCCTGTCCCACCAAGTCTGTTCTGAGTATCCCCACTTAGAACAGGCGACACAGACAGAGGACCAGATGGCCAGCTTCACTTTGAGAAACGACATACCTTGTTGACTCATTGTCCTACAGGGGACAACATTGGAGACACAGTGTTGGCATTGCACCCAGTCTGACTGACTCTACCACACAGAGGAGAACACTAAGGGAGTATTGCAGAGCAGTGGGTAGAGCAGAGCATGGAGATCCCGAGGAAGTGTCAAGGATAGACTTTGGGACCAGGGCATGGAACCCCATCAGATTCAAGTAGAGGTCACTCCTAGATATCAACAAACAGATCTTTGACTATTTACTGGTTTTCTTTATTATTATCATCATTATTTATATATATTTTCTGGACATTTTTTTGTAGTCGTTTTGTTTTCTTTTGTCGCTTCATCCTGTTATGTCTTATTTTTTGTGTGGCATATTATTATCTTGGCAGGTCCATCTAGAGATGATAGGCTGAATGATCAGTGTGTTAAAGAATATGATGGGAGCAATGGTTCTGGGGGGATATGGGAAAGGGAAAGGTGGGGGAAAGGAAGTGGCGTTGACTAACTGAGGGACATCGGAACAAGTGATCCAAAATCAGTGGCACGGAAGGTGTAAGAGGCCTGGTAGGGATTGATCAAGAGTAAGGTAACCAAGAAAAATTAATGAAACCCAAATGAAGGCTGAGCATGATAGTGGGACAAGAGGAAAATAAAAGGAAATAGAGAAAAGAAATAGGAGGCCAAGGTCATTTATAGAAGTCTAAATACAGGCATGTACATAGGTACATATATTTATATATGTTGATGGGGAAATAGATCTATATGCTTCTATTTACAGGTTCAGTGTTAAGGGAGCAGATGGACATTAGGCCTGCACCCAAGTATTTCCTCAATGCAAGAACACTTTGCTCTCTTAAATTGGCATTCCATGTTGCTCACCCTCCTGACATGATTACTGAAAACATATGTGTGCATAAGCATACTTGTTGAAGAAAGCTTATGGTGCCTGGCTATCAAAAGATATAGCATCTAGCATCTTAAACACTTGAAGATAAGCATGAACATTTAGTGCAGAAGCAACAAAGCCCACACAGAGAAAGCACACCAGCCTGTGTGACCACCAGGTGTCAAAGGGATCAGGTATCAGACATCAAATAACTAAAAATTAAATTATTGTAAATGAGGGGGAGTACAGATTAGGGACCCAAAGCCCTTATGTAGGTAATTCACTTCCCTTTACTGAAGGTTCACAGGGAGGAGTTGTCAAAAGAGCATGGTATTGGTATGATGATAAATATGTTGATCAATGAATAAGAACAGAAAATCCAGAAATAGAAACAGCAGAATACCTACAAGTGATCTTTGATAAGGGTCAAAAACTTGAAACAAAACAAATCAAATAGGAAGCCGATGTCGTTTTATACAAATAGTGACAGAAAAACTTGATGCCAACCTGCAGAAGAATGACCCAAGACCTTTTCCTCACCCCATACACAAAGACAAATTCAAGGTGGATCACACATCTTGGGGTAAAACCCAATACTTTCTGACTCATGAATGAAAAAATTAGGACAAATCTAAGAAGTTGAGTTCAGGGAATACATTGGTTGTTAGCAATATTGAAGGATACACACCCAGAGGAATAGAAAATAAACATGTGGGGCATACTAAATAGAAAATGCTTGTGTGCACCGAAAGTCTTCATCAAGAGAGTAATGAAAGAGCCCACAGACTGGGAAAATATTTTTAGTAAATACATATCACACAAAAGTATTTTTACTAAAATCCATAGAATACTGCAATAAGAAAAAAATAAGAAAAAAAGTCAACTGATAGTGCTGGCAAAAACTTGAATAGAATATTCACAAAAGAGGAAACCTGAATATCCAATGAGACAGTTTTCCCCATTCTTAGCCATCCAGGAAATGCAAATCAAAACAATCATGAGCTACCACCTACCACACACAACTACATATCAATTTTAAAAAACCCAGAAAGTATCAAATGTTGGAGGGAATGTAGTGTGATAGGAACTCAATAATTGCTGGTGGTTTTATAGATAGGTTCAACCACTGTGGAAAGTGATTTGGCAATACCCCAAACAAGTGGAAACTGAGTTACCTTATGACTCAGCAATTTTACTATTGGGCATATATCCAGGAGAAATAAGAAACAGACCATTACCAGGCATCAGTAATAATGTTCATCCTTTCACAGTTCACAATAAAAAAGGATTGGAAACAGCCTACATTTAAAATAGATGAATTATTTTTAAAAAAGCTGTTATATACACCCAATGGAGTACTATGCATCCCTAAGAGATAGTGATGAAATGATGAAGCACTTCATCTCATGGAAAGCAGTAGAGCAGTGGTTCTCAACCTTCCTAATTCCTTGACCTTTTTATAAAATTCCTCATATAGTGGTGACCCCCAAACCATAAAATTATTTTTGTTGCTACTTCATAACTGTAATTTTGCTACTGTTATGAATCTGGCGACCCCTGTGAAAGGGTCATTTGACCCCCAAAGGGGTCATGACCCACAGGTTGAGAATCACTGAGTTTGAGGGTATTACACTGAGCTATGTTAGTCAAGCAAAAAAAGACAAATACAACATGAGTCAAATGAATTAAGTTCAAATAACACAACAGTACATATCGAACTGTTCTAGGGCTGAAGACCAAAAACTCTGGCATGAGCCGGGCCAAACACAATGATGTATATGTCATTAAAAAATAGAATAAGGAGAAGGAGAGGGAGAGGAGCAAAGAGAGGGGTAAAGGGAGGAGGGCAGAGAGGAGAAACAGGAGGAAGAGGAAGAAAGAAAAAAAGGAAAATAATACAGATAGATGAAAGACATCTTCCATCTCACCAACTCCTTTATGGCCCAGCATGGTAGGAGAAGGAAAAAGATAGCAATGAGGGAACAGGACACTAATCCATCCTAGTGTGTTAGTTTGGGTAGACTAGAGAAACAAATCTATAGACCCTCATGTATATAAGAAAGAGGTTTATATACAAGAGCATTTGAACAATGAGCAAATATCCCAGCCCAGTCCAGTCCAAGGTCATAAGTCCAATGCTAGCCCATATGTCTGATACTAATCTATAAGTCCTCTTCAGACTCATGAAGCACATGCAATGTCACAGGACAATTACAAGCTAGTGGGTGCAGAGGCTTGTGTATCCAGTGTTGGTAGAAGCATCTCAGTGCTGGCAGGGGTCTCCCGGCGAATCCTCCAGTTTTCAGGGCTCAGGGTGTATCAGCATGTTGCCATGTGTCTTGTCAGCTGCAATGTCTGCCAGGGAGTGAGCAATGTCAGTAGAAAGTCTCCAAGCAAATGAACTGAGAGATATCGTGTCTCCACCTCCACGAAGGAAGTGCCAGATTCCTCAGAATCCTCAGCAGAGAAAACAATGCCCATACAGAGGTTTCATTGGCTGTCTCCAGATTGACAGGCTAGACTCCACCCTTACACTCTTAATTCTCAAATCAACACCAGATTAGGTGACTGCCGCAGGTAAGTAGATATGTCTCCATAGGAAACAGAGATAGAGTATAGAACTCACTGCGTCAAGTTTTGAGAGCGACATTCTTTTTCACAGCAGCACAGTCACAGAGGGTACTGCAGGAGTCTCCTCGGCTGAAGGCATAATGGCCCCTCCTTAGATGGCAGTGCTATACAGGACAACATTGAAGAAACCATTCGAGAATGAGGCTGGCGCCTGACCAGCCCACATGGAGACAAACCAAGATAGGTGTACAACAGGTCAGCAATGGGAGCAAAGACAAAGAGTCCCTGAGGAATCTTGGTTGTAGATTTGGGACTCTGGGGGCAGCACTTGGCACCTCATCTCAACTGTTTGGGGTATATTCACAAGGGGTCCACACTTAAAGTCTAACAGTGTAATGGGGTAGGGTGTGGGGCATTAGACTACTCCACCTTTGACTGTAGGAAGGGTAATGGGATCTTGTGAAAGGTGCACCTCTTGGACAGGAATGCTGAGATCTAAAAGGGTATAAATGATATCAGCCAAGCGGGTCTTGTATTATGGATCCCTGAAAGAAAAAGTGAGTGTACCAATGGATTATAACAGGGCCTGGCCACTTTTTAACATAGGGATACTCATCTATTCTGGGTGAGGACAACAGTTAGACTTGGATTTATTTGTATGGTGTCACCCTCCCCCTTTCTTCTCTTTGTGTCTGCTTAAGATAGGCAGAATAAGCAATTCCAAAGAGACAGCAATGAGACGAATGACTTGGAGAGTAAGGGGTATGGAAGAGGAAGAGGTGGGGGAGGGAGTGGTGAGTCAATCACAACAGGAGCAGCAGAATAGCAAGTGATCTAAAATTGACAATGAGAAGGTAGTACTGTTCTGTCAGAGGAACCAGCCTCCAACAATAACATCATGTATTCAGCAGGCGCAATTGCACGGCGATAATTAATCATTATAATAAAGTCATAGAGAGCATGAGAAAGAGAAATAATGGAGTCAGACACATTTCATGGTAATATGCTCACCTCAGCCCTGCTTGGTGGTCAGCATGGAGAGAGGGTGGGGAAGAGGAGAGGACATATGAAAAGGGAACAGTGAGGAGAGAGACAGGAGTTGGGGGAGGAGAGGTTGCCAAGAGAGAGCATCTTTATTCTGACCAGGCTTTATATATCTTTTGGAGACATGCAAGCACCCTAATTACAGGAAAGGACACATCTCACAGAGAAGGGTTGTAGTAAATATAGGTAATAGTGAATAGAGGGACAATCTAGGAGCATACACGTAATAAGGGAGGAATGTTATTGGGGTCTTCATATGACAAGATAGATGGCCTAAGATTCCTGATGGTGTCAGCATACTCCTAATTAATTTTGGGCTGGGCACTTGTCTAACTAAAACTTTCAGGGGTGGTGACCCTTAGGTTGGAGACTTGTTTTAGGTACAGCTTTCGGGAGAGTGACCCATTATCCTAACAACAAGCAGTGAGCCCTATCTTTTCTGTGAGAGACAGAGGTCCCTGGGTAGCTGACATCTTTAGGGAGAGTAACTCTAAGCTTCTGAGATGGGAAATGGTTATTAATATATGCTTAATATTTTGGAGTAGATTTAATTGTGGAAAAGTTCTATCTTTCGCTGTCACTGTTCTTTGTCATGTTTGATGAATTGAAATGAATCTGAGTGGAATTACTGAGAGTTGAATGATGAGTAAATGTGATAGTGGGGCATAAGGAAAGAAAAAAGCAAGTGAGAAAAGAATAAGAGAGCAAAAACTATAAATATAGATCTGTATAAATGTATATATGTAAAGATAGCTCTATTTGTGTGTGAAGCACATGGATTTGGGGGCTCTACTTAATCTTACCTCAGTATAAGAGTGGTTTGTTCTAATAATTTGGCATTATATGATACTCACCTTCCCAACATGATCGCTGAAAAAAAATGGGTGCATAAGCAAATATGGTGAAGAAAGCTGGCTGGCTATTAAAAGATATAACATCTGGGGTCTTAAAGGCTTGAAGTAAAACAAGTGATCATTTAGCAGGGGAGCAACAAACATGGAATAAACACATCAAACTGTGTGATCATGAGATGTTGAAGAAATAAGTATCAGAAATTCAAAATTAAGCAATCAGATTGACGTGAAGGAGAGTAGAAACAGTGGAGCTCCAGAACCCACCTGTAAGATAATTGGACAGTCCCTCACAGAAGGATCACATGGAAGAAATTTTATATCCAAGTTGCAGTATAGCACTGATCAAACATATACTTATTCTTTAGTTCTTTAATATTGCCTTCCCTTACTATTTTGGTCTTGGTGTCTCCTCATTAATCCTGTGAGACCTATGTGTGTTCATTTGCATAATTAATGTCATTTGATTCAGGAAATCCAAGATACATAAACCCTTCAGAAGTAGTGACAGGATTTCCTGAGGGTATTAGAGGAGGGGGGAGGGGGAACTGATGCCAATGATGACTATATAACCTCATATAAGGGGAATGAATAACAGAAATTTAGGTGATAGATATATTGGATGGTGAATGATATGGAATATAGATATAAATAAATGAATAAAATAGTGTAATAATAAGTGTTCCTAGGGGTAAGGTAGGGGCAGGAAGGGGTAAAGGGGAGCTGACGCCAAAGAGTTCAAGAAGAAAGAAAATATTTGAAAATGATGATGGCAGCAATTGTACAATTATGCTCAATGTAGCTGAATTATGGATCATTTTAATATTTGTAAGAGCTCTCAATAATATTTTTTAAATGAGGTGAATCCAGAATGTAGCAGCTTCCTCCCTTGTAGTAATATAATAATAATAAATTCCTGTTAAATCTAATCTGTAAGGATGCTCTAATTCAGGAAAGGGGAATCAGGTCCATTTATATGAGCATGGAGCCTGAAATCTTAAGGGATACTGGTCTGACACCCCCTGGAGTAATGAAAATATTCTTTGATGGTCTGACAATCTCTTGGGAAAATGTAGAGTGTTTCTTGTGAAATTGGTTCCTTTGTTTGAAACTGCTCTGATCATTGCAAAATATGTTAATTATATCCTGAGTCTGTTGAAAAAACTGGTAATTATCCCACCACCCTCTCTACTTGTCACAAAAATAAGGAATATAACGTGTTTGAATTTTACTGAAATCATTGAAGCAGTTTTGCAGATAGCAAAACCCCACTGTTTCCTTCTTGCAGAAATAAACTTAGAATTTCTTGAATCAAACTAGATTTTGTATTTAATTAAACAATGATAGGCATCCAAGACCCCTTGTTGCCAGCAACAGCAAGACTGTTTGCTAAAAATACCCCACTAGTGCAAAGTCTGCTGACATTTCCTATTAAATCCTGCCTTCCGCAAGCTATTTCCCCCAGCTACAGCTCTTCTTGGGTAGCCCAAAATTCTCATTCATTGCCAATATTGGGATCTTTGTGAGTGTCTGACTTTACCCTGGAAGTTTCCATATGTATTTCATACAAGCCAGTTGCTTGTTCTATCCCCTAGGTTCTTCTATTATGTTCCTAGACCCTCTAAACGCCAGAGGAGGGGATCCATAGAACTATGACTTGTTTTTTTAGGCTTCTAGGAATAATTAAACTTTGGCCTATTACCACCAGAAGATCAGAGACCAGATAAGTTCTGCCAGCTTAGGGAACTAGCTCTGCCCAAGTTCACTTCTCTTTATCCTGGATCAGACATCAATTAATTGAATTCATCATGTCACAGGCCAGGGGGCAGTTATGCTTTTGCACTGTGGGTCTAGTGCCATGGCATTCTTTAGACATTTGATAAATACTTAATCATACAATAACTTCAGGTATAGCAATACCTTCTTTAGAACAGAAAGTGATGAATCGTGAATGATATGGAAGATTTGGACAGCACCTTTGTTTCTTTGGTCTTCCCTTCCCTTTCCCTTTCATGTTACTTCGTCTCACTCCACAAGTAGGTCTAGCTGAAACAATTTATCAATTTTTAGTAATACAGAACTCTACCTGTTTCCATTCTACTCCTTGTCATTCTGACAACCTCATCTGGATAGTCCTTCTCAGGTCAGATTGAAGCCTGAAAAAAGAGCAACTTTTCTGTCTCAGGGGATAGTGGGCACAGGGATTAATGCCTTCCTAAAGTATAGATGTATTATCCCTAAGGATTTTTATCTCTTGGAGTCAAAGCCTTTGTAAGTTCTTTTCTTTTTTCTTTTTTTGTTTGGCATCATTGCCCTCTGGTGGTCTTGGGAGCGGCTCCTGAGAGCCGCCACTGGATTTGAACTGCCAAGCATCCGGGCCACAGTCCTGCACTCAACCACTTACGCCACTGGGGCTCAGCCATAACTTCTGTTCTATAGCTCTCTATACTGTCCTAAAATAAGAGTAAGGAAGCATTTCTCATCAAGCAGAAATGGGAATTAAGAGCCTCTCTCTCCTCCTCTCCTGTCCTCTCTCTCCCCTCCTCTCCACACATTTTCAAATCAGTCACTGCTGTGAGGATCTGTTCTTGCCCAGGTCTACAATACATGCCCCCCACCCCTGATATTGAAGTCAAGCAAGTTGCTGGCGCCACACTGTGCCTCAAGCATTTTGAAGGGCTCTCCTTACTTTGCTTTTCTTGTGTTATAGTCTTGCAATTTTACATCTTTTTTCTTCTTTTTTTTCTTCCTAACTCTAACCCTAACTGTAACCGTAACCCTAAACCTATAGTCTTGCAATCTTGTTAGAATTCATAATGAATGAACAACCCTTTGTTGTATCCCTTATAAGCTAAGATTAACCTATCTCTATCTGAAAGGAAGGCCTCAGCTAACAATATCTGTAACCTGAAAACAGACTCTCAACATTTAGTTGAGGAATTCACGCTCTTTCTCTTTTCGAATCCTGCACTCTGAGTTCCCTTGCGCTCTGAGTTCCCTTTGTTCTAATTTTGTATTTCTGATGGATTAATGAACTAACACATTGCTACTATGTCTCTTAAAAGTAATCTGAAGATATCTGCAGCCAGACAGAAAATCACACATCTACCCCAAAAGAACAATCTGAGAACTAGATGTTTTATCTCATGGGCCAGACTGCTCAGAAGGCCCCTTTCTTCATGCCTTACATACCCTATTCCCTAACTTGTTCCTCAAGGATAGAGATTTTGAAGGATATAGCTTAGTCTGTCTTCTTGTGTACGAGTACTGAATTCATATCCTAACTCTTCTGCTCCTGTCTTCTGAATTGACTCACTTGCAAATTCTGAATCACCATTGTTGCACTGACACAGGCATGCTGACACTTTTGGCACCAATGCAAGTTGTGGCTCCATGATCAGCCAGGTTTCACCAAGAGCTTCTCCCCTTTGGGCACAATAAAAAACCCAATTTTTATTCAATTGATTCCTAATCACGGGATCCTATAGAACTTTCATGTAGAGTTTCTGAGGCTTTAATCTTTACAGAAGCAGAGTGCCACATTTTCCACCTATGGTGATGTTGATGGGCTTGAATTACTGACTTTTCTATTAGGAGTAGACTGATTTTATAACTATATCACTAGGATTTCTTTAGGGGATGATTACAAGAGTAAGTTAAAAGTTGGCTTCTTCTCCTTCACCAGTACACAACCTGGAAAAAAATCTATTGTCAAAAACCCAAGAGTTTTCTTCAGTCCCAGGTGTCAGCTTCATAAACTGGTGAAATCAGTGGTTTCTAGAGTTTCCATCAGGCTTACAAGCCTCTGAAACGTGGCCTCCAGTCAGTGTAAACCTCAGGTTACTCCATGAAACAACTCTGTATCCAGCCCTCACAGATTTAAAAATAGCCACTAATTCGCCCTACTACAGAGAGTGTGTGTGGGGGGGTGTGGGGGGTGTGGGGGTTGGGCTTAAAAAGTCACAGCCTATTATTTTATTATGGAAATATAATATAGTCTAGAAGAATCATAGTTATGAAAATTATATAGTTTGTTAAGACATAGCTAGAAATCTTCCACAGTTGTGCCTCTAGGTTGAAGCCCTCTACTTTGTCTCACAGAGTATGCTGTGACTGTGTCCGGCATAGATTCTCAAGGATACTAAGTCAGACATTCAATTCCTATCTGAGTGTTATTAATCATCCCCAGACTTTCTCTCTCCTTTCATTAAGGGCCAGAGCCTGAATACTCATTCTGTCTCCTTGAGATTTAGATTCTTTAGTAAGCAAACTCTATAACATACAACATTTGTTAAAACAAAACTTTGTCTTACATTTGTGCCTGTCACTCCACAATTTGGATCTGTTTGGAAAATAAAGCTTATTCCACCTGCATATGTATCCTGTGAGAACAAAGAGACAGGGAGATGGGTATTAGAGGAAAGTTACCACCATTCTCTTTTCTCATGTTTGTGAAAATAAAACAGATTCTTTTTAATTCACCTGGTTTCTGTAATTTGATCATAGTAACTGGGGAATATGGGCCCTCTTTGTGCACACTCTGCAGCACTACCATGAAAAAGACTGAGTAGAAAATCATAGTTGAATTTCCATTGGTGAAATGAGTCCCAAATCTTGGGATCCACATTCATAAGAATCTGAGCCACCAGGGATATCTCAGATGCTCTTGTCTTGCAGGATCTACAAAGTATTGCAGTGTGATTGTGTTTTGGTTTTTGTTGCTGTTTAATAGGGTGGGAAAAATGTGGAATGCAACTTAGAACCCTGGGAGAAGCCAAGCTTATTTGTGAAATAAAGACTCAAGGAATACCCAAAATTTCAACCATTAGTCACACTCCAGATCTGGAAGTGAACTCATTCCTGTGACTCAATAATCAGTCAATGAAAAGACAGGCTTATAAGGGTACCATGAACATTAAAGGGAGGGGTGGAAATAGGAAACAGAGAGGAAGTGGAATAAACTATGTAACATTTTTGGAATTGGAATCAATAAAATGAAACAATATTTACAGATGGTTGAATGAAAAATTGATATGCTCTGCAAACCTTTACCCAATACAGAATATCTCCCTTTAAGGAAGTTTTATACAAATCTACAGATGATGCACTGCCTCAGCATTTTGAGGTCTCAAGTACTTTGCTCTCCTTCCGTTTTAATCTTGCAATCCTGTGAGAATAAACAATGAACTGACAAACAATGGCTGTTTCCATATAGAAGTTAAAGATTGACCTATTGCCATGTGACAGGCAGGAATCAGCTAGCAATATATGTAGCCAGAGCACAGAAGTTCAGCACTTAGCAGGAGCATACGTACTCTCTTTTCCATTTGCTCGAATCTTGCAATTCTGCTAAAACTTGTCCTTTTTCCTAGAAGTCAAGATTAACCAATATCCTTCTCAAGGCCAGGACTCAGCTGATAATGTTTGCAACCAGAAAGAACAATTTGAGAGCTAGCAAGACTATCTCACAAGCCAGCCTGCTCCAGGAGATCCTTTCCTTCATGCCTTGACTATAAAACATCCCCTAATATATTTTCTTCTATCTGTTTGGATCACTGTTGGTTTCTGGTAATTACATTTTGCAGTTTTCTTTGTACAGATGTTTTGTTTCTCTGGCTAGGTTTATTCCTTCGTATTTCTTCAGTTGTGTGGCTATTATAAATGGTATTGTTTTCTTGATATCTTTTTCAAAACTCTCTTCAATGGAAGGAATTCAATTGACTTCTGCTTGTCAATCTTGTGTCCTGCTATTTTACTAACTCTCTCAGTTGTTCCCACCAGTCTTTCTCTGGTGACATTAGGCTTCTGTATATATTTGTATATATTTGCTGATCATACCATCTGGAAATAACAAAAGCTTCTTTGCCCAATTGCATTTCCTTATTTACTTTTCTTGTCTAATGGTTCTGCCTACGATTTTAATCACAATGCTGAATAAGTGTTGTGATTTTGATAGACATTGCCTAGTCTTTTGTCTTCAGTACTAGCACTCGATAAATATTTTCAATCTTCCTTCTGCCAATCTTGTGATTTTGCTGGATTAACCTACTTGTGGATTAACCTACCTTAATCACCCACTTTGCAGGAACAGTATTAACTTTAGCACTCTCAGATCATAAAAGAGGAAATAAAGTCCACAGAGAAACATTGACTTGCTAAAATCACATGTGTCAAATCAGTTGTAGAATGCTGTGAATCCATCTAAGAAGGATACTTCTGAGGATCATATTTGACCTGGAAACAATTTTTGGCCTACAGGGAAAACCACTAGTTATAGAACTAGTACAAAATTGAAGGGTAGACTGAACAAAATGAAGTAAGAACATGGTCTCAGTCTTAGATGGGAAGAAAAGTAGTAGAGAGTAGAACAGTGAAAAGAGAGAAAGAGATGCAGAAGAGAGGGAAGCTATGACATTCCTTTAGGAGAGTTTAAAAAAAATTGGTCCATGAAACAGAAGAGCCAAGAAATGTGCTACAGGAAAAAAAGGCACGTCATCAGGTAAATATTGACATGATTCATTATAGCTATATCTTGGAGACTTATAAATGCGCATTAGAATATTAAATATTGTTTTCAATTCTTGCAAATAAACAATTCAGTGACTTTGTGTGAGTGATTCTAAAACTCACTTTCCCATTGAGCCTATTTTTTTTACCCTCTTGAGGCCTGATCCTTTGGAATAAACAAAATCTTAGGTTGGTTACCACCTTATATTTCTTATAGTATTACGATGTCATAGTTTTATTTTCTTACAACTTTTTGCTGACATTTGTCCCTGAGGCTGAAATCTAATGAACTATTGGAAAGTAAATCAAATCACTAAACATATGTTCAATATTTTACATATCTGAAGTGTTTCACAATGAACTGGGGTATGGATGGAATAGGAAAAACAACAATTAAGGAAACATAGTCTTGTCTTCTAGAAGTTCATAGTCTGCTCTGGAATATAAGGATACTTCCCAGAGAAAGAAATTCACTAACAAGGTGTCATTGGGCAGTAGGCGATAAAGGGGTATATGCACTCAAATAGGCAGTAATTTAAGAATGAAGGAGAAAAGACTGTAGGCTCACTTGAAGCATAGGAAAAAATTGAATGAAGACTTCCTTCCCAGAAAGAACAAGAGCAAAAAATGGGGAGAAGGTAGACAAGGTAAAGGTTTGTTTAGAATACAAACCTTGTATTCTAAATACTGCTTCAAAGTGGTTGAGTGTCTACAATCTAAGTTTCTAATGCTGCTTTTAGAGAGAAGTCATGTTTCTCATATAAGAATTCTAATGTTCCAGATGAGATACTTTGGAAGGGAAATGGGAGGAAAAGAGAATAGCAGGTTACTAGTAGATTTTATTCCTAGACCTCTTATGTTTTTTGAGCCTATTTTTCTTCCCCCTTGTGACTCTTGTAAAGTAGCAGACATCTCAGAAACCCAGTTTTACTTTTCCCTTGGCACTATGAAATACAATTGCCCAGGTTCTTCAAGATCACAGAAAATAACCTTTGAGAATTTAGTTAGTGTTCTTTAATTCAGTCAGCATTGCATATGTCATATCCCATCTGCCATGTCCTGGAGTTGCTAGGCATGAGCCACACTTGGGGTATTTGACAAACTGACACTCTACCACATGGAGTGTCCAACTCAGTTTATCAAATACACGGAGCGTGGCACTGCAGGAGGCAAGGACAGGGGCATCAGTGGACATGGAAGATCTTCCTGAGATGTAGTCCTGTAGAAAAAGGGGAGAAATCAATGATGAAGCCACTCCATGAGAACTTTCAGAGACTGAAACAACTAGTCAAAATTCCAGAATAAGGATGTGAACTAAATAGACTTAAGCTTCCTAGACAACTAAGATTGCAGAATAGAATCTAGTGTTCAACTGAGCACTCCTTCAACTTAGGTTCAATAGATATGAAATTTCCAGGGGACACAAACTTCTCTGGATTCCAATATGTGTGGACAGTTAGGTCATTTCTTTTGTCTCTGTATCAGTATCCATAAGTTCCTTTTCCATCCTTCTCAACATCTGTTCTTTGAATATTACAGTTAGTAACATAGGCTTTTAGGTTAAGGGCTTGAATACTAGCTTTTCTGCCACCTAGACAATCTTCAGAAAATTATTCCTTTTCTCTGAGTTAACATTTTTCACATCCACAAAAGTGGTTATAATACCAATCTCAAGATTTTTGTGAGAATAGCATGAACTTATGAAAACAAAGTCCTTATTTAAGAATTTAATATGCACATTTTTAAATTTTAAAAAATGGTGGCTCTTGCTATAAAAGGAAAAAATCAAAAGATCATTATTGGTAATTGATTTAACAGGATTAGGACAGATAAAATAAAGATTACTTGTGGACTCATCATAATCTATCAGGATTTTTTTTGGCCCATCAGTAATGACAAGATTTAAGTTTGGCAGTTATGAAAGGGTTAGAGCTAATCTAGTCTCACACACCCAGGTTATAGATTAGGAAGCAAGGACTTATATTAGGGAATATATTTGCTAAAAAAAATTTACAACAAGTTTTTGCCGTTCATAGATATGTACTATGCCAACTAATGGACCCTCTGGATTTCCTTTTATATCTTTCTATCTCCTTCCTCTACATATTCCTCTGAAAAAGAGACAATCAAAAAAGCAGACTAACAATGGACAGCAGCCTTGGCATTGCATCATTGTGCTCTTGAACTCATACTACAGAAGAAGACAGGAGGCAAAATCAAACTCTGAATTACTGGGAGACTCCCCTTGGAAACATTCAGATTCTGCTTATAAAATTTGTTGTTCTCCTATGTCAAACTCCTCCTCTTCACAGTAGTGGCAGCTGACATGTGAGAAAATAGCCTATCTTAAATAACAGAATAAAAATTGGCAAACATCCCAATGTTATTGGAGATGGAAAATTGCCCCTGAGGCCAACTGTCCCAGACAAAACAACAAAGAGGGACTCAGCCTTATCTTTCATGAAGAAAATGCTCAATGTCTTCTTGCAGTTATAGTTCTTTCAGTTTGTTTTATTTCCCCCCAAGCTTTCAATAGTATACTTGCTGATGAGAACATGGCATATCCTTCCAAATTGAGATCTAGGAGTTGCATCAAATCTAAGTGTTTAAAGTATCTTTCCTACCCCTCTGTAACAATTCAATCCAGTGATAACTCAGAAATATGGATCTTTCATTCAAAGTAGAACTCATGGTCACTAGATGTAGTATAGTGAAAAGAATCAGACAAACTTGGGCTATTACGTGGCCATGGAAACCAACCAGTCAATCATATCTTTGTGTATTAGTTGTCTTCTCTGGATATGGGACAAAGAGATCTAACTAGAAGTATTGACATTTGGTGAACTTTCCACAATGTCCCTTATAGGAGTTCATGGGTACCACAAAATGTGATTAGAAACAAAGTAAAGAAGCTGATACCACAGAGTTTAAGTTAGGAATGATAGAGATAGACAATTGGATTTAACTCCAGTGGGATCTTGATAATGTGGAGGTGTCCAACATCAGCCTTTTGAAAACCCTCTCTGAAATTATACACTCTAGAAATATTTACAGGGAAAAATGAGAGGCTAAAGATCCTTTAAAATAGAAGTTGAAATGCTTTTTAAAACATACAGTTCCAGGAATAATGAAAGGAGTCAGTAATTATATTGAAATTAGACTGGTTTTATTTCCCACACCTGCTGAGTTACTATTACTGAGGCAAACAAGGGGAAAGGTGGCAATTTTTTATGAATAGAATTGAAAAAAAAAGTATGATGGAAAAAGTTGTGTGTAGAAATCTGGGGACTTCTGAACACTCAAATGGCATCACATACCTTATAGTGACATTGCGAGTCCTTACGATCATTATTGACAACTGCCCTAAGTATGAGGAATATAAACAATGTCACTTGTAGGGAAGGTAGGTTTTGTTGGTTATTGTATCAATTCTTCCAGGGTAGAGCAAAAAGAGCATTATCCTGGGAACTCATACCCATCTCTGCCACAGATTCTGCGTGATCATTAGAATGTCTCTTCCTTCCCACTATCTGGATCTGTTTCTATAATACACACCTGCTCTTTTGAATTATAGAAATCTAATATGAGACTAGGGGGTAAAATGAGTTTAACTGAGTAATATTGCTCAGTATGTCCTATATAAATAACCAACAGTCCTCCCACTGGGTTACAATAGCACCACCCAGAGATATGTATTCAGAATATTTTCCAAAAAGAGGTTTGCAATCTTTTAAATATGGGACATGAGAACTGAAAGTGTCACTAAACAGCATCTGTTTAATGCTTTCACTTCTCTTTGCAGAGGAGGTGAAAAGCTGAGTCCTAGAGTGGCAAAAAGACTTGCACAAAATTATACAGCACATTAATTACAATACAAGGACTGTTGCTAAGATTTACAAGGTTGGAAATATCATCCTCCCTTATACCCACCTCTAGAAACTCCATTCATTTCCTTACCCTTTATCCAGAACGCCTGTGGAGGGAGTCCAAGGATGTGATGGGCTAAGCTGCTTTTGGCTGCCTTGGATTTTGTCCAAATCTTGGAATAAAAAGAGAGGAAAGGTGGATGATATACCTGTCACTGGAGAGTTCCCAGGATCTTGGTAAAGGGCACAGGGTCTCTGATGATGAGCCAACCTTCAGAAGCTGGAGAGAGGCTTTATATCACAGACACAAAGATCGTGTGTTTTGAAGACCCCTTGGTATCTTCAACAGGAAACACAGAAATGAGGAAGATAAGGCTGAGGTTAGTCAACGGAAATCTGGGTGCAAAATGGGAAAAAAATACAAGCAGTACTGTTGTGAAAGGGTGCAAGTTTGCAGCAACAGTATACACTGCCAGAACCCTGCCTATTCCTCCACCAATCTCCAAAAGATATTGCCTTCTTTTACTACAGAAATCCATGGAATGTCTTAGGCTCTTCCTTTGTACCAGAGATGGTAATCTCTAGAATGTTGAAACTAAGATATTCTAATGGAAACTTCTATTTTAAAAATTGAGAATTTAAGTCTCTGAGGGTTGAGTGATGTGGAAGGTAGTTTTCAGAGGCAATAATGGCATAGTTGTCTATGGTGTGCTTCTGCTACAAGTTTCTATCTTTTAATATATGCTTTAAACTGATTTTAACTTTCTAATCTTTCTGTCCGTGCTTGTTTCCCAAACCAAATGGAAACGCTCAATATCACAAGCAAGTTAGCAAAGTTGGAATTTGAACAAATTTCTATTAACTCCTAATCCTGTGTTTGTTCACTATGTCAGAATGCCACCTGATTCTAAAGCACCAATTTTATATTCAATTTCTCTCCATGTGTAAAGACTCAAGTACATTCTTTCCATGGAAAATCACTTTTAGAAATTATTGAGAATTTAATGATGGATATAGGAGGGCATTTTACCACAGACGATAAAGTTCTCTAAGCTTACAAAGTAAACAGTTTGGGGAGTGTTAGTTTCCTGGCTGGTTTACCTGGGTTCTTGCTTTGCAACGCTGGAAGAATTCATGTGGCAGAAACAGTTTTGTAAATCTAAGTAACTTTTTTAAGAGAAAGGGGAATTTCAGGCATTACAGCCTCAAAAGTTACATGCTATTTCAAGAAAGTAGTGAGTCCACACAGGGACTGTGCAAGAGTTTGTGACTAAATATGGCCTTTTCACGGGAAAGTGGAAAAAGTGTCTTATCTTTGAAAGTGTGGGGCCTTGTGCAACTGAACATATTACATGCCTATGAATTACTTTCTGCTAACACAGCTATAACCTCAGGTCACATAGTAACATCGAGAGAGCTCACAGAAGTAAAAAAGATATTTCAAATCTGTTAATATATTTACTATGTGATTTAGAAAAGGTAGGAAAAAATTTGGATTCTTCCAGCCACACATCAAAGTTTGCACGACTTTAAGGAATTTCCTCAGGCCAACACATATGGATCTTGTGGCATATTACAATAGTCAATATCATTTTCAATTTCTTTACCTCTTGTAAGAATAATGGGTTCCACTCTCTTTAGTTTCACATTCGTGGCCAACAGCATTCGGCATATAGCTGGCTCAGATTGAACATGTGAGCAATAGTATACCAGATTCCTATTCTTTTGAATTGAACCCAGCATCACAGGACATCTTAGCAGAGGACTAAACATGAAGACTGGTTGGCAGGTACATGTGCACTATCACAAATGATGAATGATGATATCCCATCCAGAGCTCTTTGTAGTAGACAACATTTTGTTTTGTTTTAAAACTTTTACTGGGGACTCTTACATCTCTTTTCACAATCCATGTGTGCCAAGCATATTTTCACATATGCAGCCATCAGCATTTTCAAAGCATTTGATACTATGATTCAGCTAGCTGTTTCTTCTCCCTCTCTTCCCTGCCTGCCCTCCCTCACAAACTCTTGATAAGGTCTATAGATTATTATTTCCATATCTTAAATTGTCCTCCCTTATCCTCACCCACTTTTTCATTATTTATCATCCTTGTGATCCTTGTGATCAGTTCTGCCTTCCTTCTCCACCCTCCCCAATTCTCCTGGTATCTCTACTCTCATTGTTTATCTATCCTGGATTCCCCATGTTTTAGACTCTTATCTAATACCCGATCCCATTGACACCTCATGATCACATACGCTGGTGTGCTTCTTCCATGTGGGCTTTGTTGCTTCTGGGCTAGATAGATGCTTGTTTCTCTTCATGCCTTTGCAAACCCAGATGCTATATCTTTTGATAGCCGGACACCATCAGATTTCATCACATTTGTTTATGCACCAATTTTGTCTTCAGTGATCTTGTGTTGAGGTAGTCTACTTCAGGTAGACTCCATTTTGAACACCTGTTGCATCTGCAATTAAATATTTTAACTCCTTCCATATGGACTCAATTTCCAGAATTGTCTACCTCCTTTCATGAGTAAACATAATGTCCTCACCTAAACTCCTTAAAAAACTTTCCGTTTTCCTTGTTTAATGGAATATGGTCTATGTTACCGTAGGTCCCTCTAGACCTTCCCTGGCAAGATGTTTCTCTAAATCAGGGGTGCTTACATTTCTTCAGCAGGTGAGCTTCTTATAAAATGATCAAGTTAAAATGATCTACCAACCACAAAATGCAAAACACATATTTTTATTTATTTATTATATCTCGTATAAATGCATTGAGAATTCTTCATATGTACAATGTATGTTTATGTACCCTGCATAAGTGCATGAGTCTGTATTACAAAACACAATTAACTATGTACATTTTTTGTCATTACCTGAGTTTACCCTGATGACTTGCACTGAATGGAAAGAGCCAGGGATGCATATTTCAGACAGAAGTTGCTGACAGCAAGCCTCAAGCACACCTCCAAATGATCATTAGTCATGGAGGAATGGTACTTGAACTTAATGATCTTTATGTGGGAAAAGGCTGACTCACTTAAATAAGTAGAGTGAAATAATGCAGTCAAGGAGGTACCACATTTTCTCATGTTTGGGGAGTTTTCCTCTGTGGGTAAGTTCCAGAACTGTTCATGCACCATGGACTTCAGCTGAACGTAGGCTTGTAGATGTCCCAATCTCCCATTCCATATGAAAATTATATGTTTTTGTCTTCTTATTTGGTCCAGCTCCCCCACTCATTTTAATACCCATTCCTAAATTTAAGAGAAAAAAAACCAAGGTCTAAAAATTGGAGATAACTTAGCTTGTCAGTTTTTCTGCATTTATTGTAGTTGTTTGCACATGCATTTGACACCTAAGCTTGCATCTGATTGGCTGTGCTGTGTATCAATTAAGTGACAGATTTTATGATAAGCTTAGGTCTATTTTTAATGCCATGTGATCTACTCACATTACATTTCCAATTGACTAGTAGATTGTAATCGACCTATTGAGCACCCCTGCTCTAAATATTTTCATATCTCCACTGGCAGGGTGCTTCTCTCTCCAATAAATCACTTTGCTTTCACTGTCCACTTGGTTCCTAGCTTTGTTATACTTACTGAACATGAAAAGAACCTTCAATAAGAAACTTGCTCCAGCAACAGATTCACTAGGAGTAGTTTGTTCTGATCTTTATCTACAGAAAATTATCCACTGCCAAAAGAATCCATTGGCTTATTCCTTAAAGCGGTTTTCCCAGATCTGGCTTATAGGAAGATTGAGCGTCTACTTTGATTAAATGGTGGGTAGTATTTGGGGTACTTTCCTAATGAGACAGGGCAAGAGAATCAAGGTAAAGATTGGAGCAGAACATTGACAGAGTTCATGACAACATGTTGGGACTACATTTCCGAGAACCTCTAGCTAACCCCATGGAAATTCCCATGCCAGTGGATTTTCCAGAGAATGTCATACAGGAGAGAATTCTTTAAAATGCTGAGTATGCATTCATGATAAAAGAAATACCAAGACTGACCACACTGGCTCATAAGGATTTCTTCTTATGAGTTTATAAATAAAATTCTCTTGCAAATCTCTATGGTTAATGACTACACATTGGGCTGCTGACTACAAGGTCAGCAGCTAGAAACTACCAGCTGCTTCACATCAAAGGAATGCAGATTTCTACTCCAGTAAAGAATTATGGAATCAGAAACTCACAGGGACAAATCAAACCTCCCTATCAATCCACATGGACTCAATAACAGTGAGTTTAGTGTTTGTTTGTTTGTTCATGGATGTCTTGTCTTCCAAAAGTAAATCTTTGTCTTGTTAAGAACCTGAATTCCAGTAACACTAGGAAAGGACATTATTCTCTCTACTCATGTCACTGATTTTAAGTTTGACTACTCATTTGTTCCCTCACATTTCCTAAGGTTTCCTATTGATTTTTTAGCAAGTACTTTGTGGGGATAATTTCTTCACATAAAAGAATAATTAATGGGGACAATACTGAGTCCATATCAAGTTGATGGAAGAGAGTATTTTATTTTTAATCTCTTTTAAAAAATCATTTTATTGGGGGCTCATGCAACTCATCACAATCCATCCATCCATCCATTGTATGTCAAGGACATTTGTACATTTGCTGCCCTCCTCATTCTCAAAAGATTTGCTTTCTACTTAAGCCCTTAGTATCAGCTCTTCATTTCCCCCTCCTTCCCTGCTCTCCCCTTCTCATTCCTTCATGAACCCTTGGTAATTTATAAATTACTGTTATTTTGTCATATATTACACTTTCCAATATCTCCCTTCACCCACTTCCCTGTTGTCTGTACCCCAAAGAGGAGGTTATATGTAGATCCTTATAATCGATTTCTCCTAACTACTCCAACTTCCCTCCACCCTCCCGGTATTGCCACTCTCACTACTGGTTTTGAAGGGCTCTTCTGTCCTGGATTCCTGATGTTTCTGGTTCCTGTCTGCACTTAATGTATAAACTCTGGTGAAGCCCGATTTGTAAGATAGAATTGGGATCATGATAGGAGGAGGGGGTAGCAAGAAGCATCAAAGAACTAGAAGAAAGTTGTGTATCTCATAATTGCTATACTGTACCCTGACTGGTTCTTTTAGAGGAGGAAAATTCACAGATAATTCCGCCTATGCAGAGGGCTTGAATGAAGGCAAAAAACATTGGGGTCCTTGGAGTTATTTTTTGATTCAACAAAGAAAAAACATGCTAAGGAAGGGTGACTTTTCAGGAATAGCATAAATATTTTCATAATTTAGAATTGCTATTCAAATTATTGGTGACTACAACCAAAAGCACTCCCAGTTTTTTTTAGCCTTAACATTTTTGACATGATCTATGTTAGTTATGCTTGTAGATGGGAATGAAAGAAAAGTGAAAAGAGTTGGTAGAGTAGAGATTAGTAGGCAGTGTTGAGGTCCCACACTATTAGACATATTTATTTATTCACTCAGTACTGGGGTGGATAGGACACTGAATTTTGAATCACAGTTTTTGTGTATTCAACCCTACTTTACTCAGATATGTAACCCATTAATGATGTGACCTTTAACAATCCTACAAAAGCTATCTGAATTTCAGTAACCCATCCAAATGAGGTATCTCCATTTGGAGGGGAATAGCACACAGAAACTATGCCATTTCATGGATTATGACGATGCATTTAAGAAAGGTATATAATGCTAGTGTTATGGTTTTGGGTTGGGAAATACTTAGGTTCTAGGCTTTGCACAAGAAAGAATTCATGTCATAGCCTAATGTGATCCAAGTGAGTTTCAATAAAAGATGGAAAAAGTTTCAGGTTTTACAGTTACTGAATATGGGCAGCCTCATGGGGCTGCACACCCACATATGACAGCCTGACTCCAGAGAGACCATGGCACAGCCAATCAGAAGGCAAAGAAAAACCAGAAGGAGCGGGGCGGTCTCATGGTCCCAGTATTTGTGGCCTTCAATTGGGAGATGTGATTAAAGGTATTGATTGACTGCATTGGCTGAATTAAACCCACCTGGAACTCGTTTGACCACCAGGTGTACTGCCCACCTGACTCAGGCTTCAATTGGTGCACACCTAGTAGTCTTTATCACAGGCTGAGGCTTACCAGGTTTTCCACAACAACCTCCACTAGGGGTCCTTCAGGCATGGAGTGGGTAAACCCCTGGTCCCTATCCTGCTATAACACTATAACAAGAGTGAAAATGGAAACATGATTCTTTCTGGCTGGACTTGTGGGGAAGTAGGAGTGACCAGAGGAATAAGATTTTAGCTAGCTATTAACTTAATAGTATTAAGTGATCCTCATTATTCTTGTGATAGGAAGGAAGATTAGGGATAGAGGAGTTTGTTTCCATTGAATGCCTATGCTAAATGAAAATTAGCTGACCAATGCACAATAAAGGAGTAGGAGAGAAATCAGGCACATATTAAATACATGGAGACAATCCAAAGCTGGGCAGGCACAGGTCAAGGTCACCAAGGTGTAGGTAAATATCAACCTGAGATTGTGCACTAGGCATTGGTAGCATTACGTCATACATGCACCTGAACTCAGCTACTAAGAACTACCAGTACCCTCAACCATGCTGTCTCCCCCCCCCCCAAGTGGAGACAGGAGGGGATAAATAACAGAGACTGAGGGCAGACATCTCTCATGTTGGAGGGCAGGATCTCTCTCATATGCAGGGAGCTCATGCATTGGTCCTTTCAGGGCTCACACTCTTTTTTGGTTCCAGGACACTTCTTTTGACTCCGTGGGATTTTTTGCGTTTCCTTAAAGTGGCCATTTTCAATCCCAAACTCTCTGACACCCCTGCGATGCAGGCTTTCATGCTTGCCAGAGTTAGTGTACATTATCTGAGATTATGTTACCCAAAACTTCTTTTTCCCTCATAAAAGTTACTTGGATTTGCAAAAGTGCTTCTGCTACATGAATTCATTCTGTTAAGAAGCAAGAACTGGGGAAAACCATCCCAGAAACCTAATATTTGGAAATCTTTCACCGATCACCATTCGGCCAGCAAAATCAATTGCTTAACTGCCTGCCCCCTTGGGTTCAAAGCACTTTTCTCGTTTTCCTTATGAGTCTTTCTCTCCCAAGAGAACAGAAGCTAAAACTGCATATGTTCCCCTCTTGCCCTACCCAGGTCAAGAATGAAGCAGCCACTACAGACCTGAGTTGTATAAATGAGTGAGTCAGTGTGAAAGCAAACTAAGGAGATCTTAAAGTCCAAAGCTTCATATTTCTTAGCTTATCTGAATGAAGTGGCCTTAGAAATTCATGTCATTTAAAGTGCCATGTTTCTGATGTTACCTCCAGCCCTGTAGCAATTGGTCTGATCAATGATCACTCGAAGTTGAACAGAAAGACAGATAACTGAATTTATTAGATCAAGCATGGAAAAATGCTCAGCAATCAGGACTATATCTGAGTATTTTTCTCTGATTGAAAGAATTGCAGTTTTTAATGTTCGACTGTTCTCTTGTCATATCAGTCAGGAGTGGGGTTTGCTTCACATGGACTTGAGAAGAAAATTCAATGAGGGGAAATACATGACTCATAGTTTTCCTGGCTCCACTGCACATATCAAGGGCTACCTCCTACATTTTTATCTGAAAAGGCTCAGAGTGATGGAGATTAATTAGCATATGAAAATTCCTTTTAGCAGCTCAAGTTTCTAGTTCTGGTCTTTAGCCCAAATTCAAAAATCTGTAGGGCTTGATAGAGCTGATAAACTACATGGTTTTTGATCTATGGCTTTGGACTCTACTCACCCATCTTCATGTCCCTACAGAAAACTGTAAGGCGGAACTCCCAGAACAATTACAAAGTTATGCCCACATCCTGTGCAAGAGCCCAATGTCCACATGCTCTGCCTCAATCCTGTTGATTGCTGTGCAGCAGTTTCACTAGAGTTTCCTCTGAGAGGAAATGCAAAGGCTGATGCAATGCAGAGGGCACCTCCAGGCCATCCTTGAAGAACTTCATGCATGCCTTATCCTAGGGATACGAGTTTCATTTTGGCTCTACCTACAAAACCAGTGATGCTTATAAGTACAGTTGAATTTATTCAACTCTAGTCTGTTGAGCATCTACTACCTGCAAACACTATAGTTGGGGAAAAAAGAAATATACAGTAGTCCTCCCTAATAGAAATATGAACCAAAGATATTATAAAAACAACACTAAATTATTTAATAGATGATATTATAATATTTTATCTAAACTAATAAATATAAAATATTACTTCAGTAAAAAAAACCTTTTAATTAAATATGCTACAATCTCTTAATTCCAGTTTGTATTTTATACTTACAGTTGATCGTGTTCATGCAAGTAAGCTAATTCATGAGGTAGGAGGAAGAAAGAGCAAACATATTTATTGAGTACTAGTTCCTAAGAAGAAAGACTGAACCATGTCCATCATAATCTGCTTTCTGAAGCAACAAATTATGGGGTGTTTTATAGCTGGGGTATGGGGGGGAAGGGTCTTGTGGTGCAATCTTGTCCATTAGATACGTCATCTCATTCTTAGATTGTTCTTTTCCCTTGGAGGTATTTCTTCTCTGGCCACAGATATTATCTTGTGAGTCCTACTCCTCAAATGAGATGAATTTGACTTCTAAGAGAAATAGCAACAGTGTGTTAGTTCATGAATCCTAGAAGAATTGCAATATTAGAAAAAAAAGAAACAATGCTAGGTGCCTCAGCTCTATGTTGATAATCTATATTCATAATATTGGTATTGTTGGCTAAGATCTTTCAGATGGAGATAGGTTAATATGAACCTCTTGGAGAAAGAGCAAAAGTTTAACAGCTTGTTTGGTTTGGGGGATTGTCTTCCCCTGTTCTTGATTCTCAAAGTTGAAAGAATTCACTAGGCAGAGCACTTTTATAAGTTCAAGGAAATTTTATGTGGGAAAAGGAAGTTTCAGGTAACAATCTCAGATAGTACACACCATTTCTGAAAACTGTGCTAGGCCCCACAGTATGCCACATGAGAATCTTGATTGAAAATGACCACTTCTGAGGACCATGGGAAAAAAAACACCTGGAAAATGATTGGAAAGGAGGGGCTGAGGAATCAGAAGAGAGGGATCCTGTCCTCTGTTCCTGCTTTTTATCCCTTCCTATAACCACTTGGAGGGACATGGTTAAGGATATTGGCTGTTTTTACTGGCTGTGTTTAGGGACATGTACAACAGACTGTTGCTGGTTTCTAGTGCTTGTGCTCAGCTGACTTTAGTCTGTGGATGAAAACATTTGGATCTTTTCCCTATAGGTTTTTAATGTGTGCCTGATTTCTTTCAAACCCCTTTATTGTGGCACAGCCAACTAATTTTTGTTTAGCATAGGCATTCAGTGGAGAAAACCCTTTTTCCTAAACTTCCTCCCTGTCAATATCATTATGAATTCTAACAAGATGGAAAGATTATAACAGAAGGAGAGCAACAGCTGAGCATTTTGCAACATAATTTAACTCCAGATAAAATATGTTTCAAGTGCTCAATAATATCTCTATTTATTGGCTTACTATATTCAGCAGTAGAGATATAAAACAATGTTGTCCCTACTCTAAAAGAATTCACAGTCTTCACCAGAAGCCAGATTTCTACTTTGTCATACAAAAGGAACGAACAAGATAGAAATGGTGTATGTGTGGAAAAGAACATCAGGGGTCAGAAGACCTGAGATTCTATATTTTCTGTACCACAGATTCTCTGTCACTTGAGAAAATATATCCCCCTCTCTGGACCTCCATATTTTCATCTCTACAATGAGAATGGACTAGATTTATTTACTAAATAAATACATGCTGAGTGTTTTATCTAAGTATCAGGCATAGTACAAGTACAGTATGCAGAGGTAAAAAAGACACATAAAATATACTTACAGTATGAAGAATCACAGTTACTAATGAAATAATTAGAGATATATACAACAGGAAAAGGGAAGTTCCGAGATCTGGGAGAGCACTTGTCACCCAAAATGCAGGTATTTTACTCTGGAGCTGTACAGTCAATCTACTCACTCCAAGTTGGAGGAATAAAGAGATTTTATTTTAAAAGTACACCAGTGAGGAGACCAGCAGGGCAACACAGTTTGTCTTTGTGGTGTCCTATTTGAAATCAAAATATCTTTGGCTTTAGAATTTACACTTTGGGGAATTGTGTATAGAAGTTTTACTGTATATTAACTCAGGTTTTAGAATGACCATGGGAAGTGATGGCTGACCTTGAGCAAACAAAGAGAACAAGGAGATTCTTTAAATCTTAGAACAGTCTCAGATGTCTTTTCAGATTATCCAGATTAACAATTTTGATTACCCCAACAATGAAAATAACGAACTCACTGTCATTGAGTCCTTGCTGACTCACTGCACCCCTCTGTGGGTTTCAGAGACGGTGTGAGTTACAGAAGTCAAGAGCTGCTGGCGGCTTCGAATGACTGGCCATGCATATAACAGGCCAACAAAGACACTTAGTCAGATAAGCAGGAGGGAATTTCCAGTGGTATCTGGTTCTACTACAAGATATCCAATCTTGTCTACTTTTGAGAATTATAGCTGATATAGGGAAAAATCAAAACTAGAAATATAACACAGTTTATGGTTTTCTTTGTTAAAAATCCAAAATGTAATATTCTCCTTCCTTATAGTAAACACTCCTTTTAAACTTAATCATAAATCAGTAAGATAAGTAATCAGGCACAAGAAATGTCCCCAGTTTGGGAGGCACATGAAGTTTTAGGAAGTGGTGACCTAATGGCTCCAGGAGAAATGCAGGTATAGAAAATTTCCTAATAATCATTGTAAAACTTGCATTCTTAGAGGATCTATTACCGCTTGTAACATTGAAAAGCCTTCTAATATCTTCCTATAAAATTGAAAAAAAAGCTGTTCCTCGTGCATTAACTTGTGGGGTCAAGACTGAACCTCAAACAGCTCACAGGAGAAACTGGGTTCATTTCCTTTGGCAAGTGTTTGCAGAAATAAACTTAGCATTTCTCTAATCAATCTGGTCTGTGGATGGCTATGGTGACAGGCTCTCCTGGACAATTTGCAGTGTGACAACATATCTACTTATAAAAATTCCACAGAGTAAGTAAAATAACTTAGGCTAACTGCATCTTATGAGGGAAACATTTCTAGCTACATTAAATAAAATAACTTGAGTTAGATATTTAACAGGTTAAGCAATCTCCACATATTTGGAAATGTCAAGAAAACCTATGTATGAGTAACTTTAAAATTGAGATTGTAGAATGAGAAGAAAAGCAGTTCCAGTCAGCATGTGCAAATGTTTTGAGGTATGAAAGAATATGACATATTCCAGGAAGATAAGGGATAGATGTAGCCTGGAATAGAGTAATAAAAAGAAATGAAATGTCATTTGGAATTCAGGAATTTTACTCCAAGTCACAGGAAGAAAGAGGAGTTTTCAGTTCAAAGACAGAGCAGCAAGGAGACACGATCAGTGCAGAACAGAACTGTCTTTGTGGTATCTTGTTTACATTCAGGATACATGGATTATTTCTACCTTTGGCTTTGGAATTTACATTTTGGGGAGTCATACATACATGCTTTATATTAACTCAAGTTTTAGGCTATTCATGGAAACAACTGTTGACCGTGAACCAGCCAACAGGACAATGATGTTCATTTACTCTTAGGCCAGTCTCACGATGATTTGTTTAACTAGATAGCAGGGCCTAGTTTTGAATCACTAGCAGGTAAATAAGAAAAGAGTTTCTTAGGTGACATCTACATCCCAACTTTCTGTTTTTGGACAATATAGCAAGATATCAATATTCTATAGAAATATAAAAGAAAGCAGAAATTATTAAATTATTAAAAACTGAAACAACTTTAAAATGGGTTGCAAGGGAAAATTGTGAGAGAATTTTTAATGAATATGTTTTAATATTGCATTATCTAAGAAAATAGGCAGTGTAAATTTTTTATTATTTTCTGCTCTAATTTCTTCTATTAATGTACTCACAGAACACGTAGACTGAGTAATTTGGTACTGTATTTTGGTTAGGTATAATTTCTGAGCCATAGGCTAAGTGATTTAGTACTGTTTTATCATCTAATTAACTCTGACTCATAATGAAAGAATCTGCACTTATAGAAACCAAAAGTACAGGAAGCCAGATTTTTAGGAAGTGCTCTAAGAAAGGTGTTTCCCTTCAGAATGTAGATGTGGATCAAATGAATGCAGGTGAAGCCACATCCTTAGATGTAAATCCTGTAATGAAAATTGTGCTTCCTGTTGGGAAAGCAATTATACTCCAAAGAAAGGAATGTAGCATAAGAAATACTCTGACACACAGAGAAAATGAAGACTGATTTCTGGGGTGGGAAAGAAAATAGACTAGGAGAAAGATTTTAACAAGAAAAATGTGCTGGCATCCAAAGTATGAGAATGAACAAAAATTTTATCCTGCTCAAGAAAAAAAAGAAATTTTATCCTACTCATCTTCCAGATATATTAATAAATGCTTGTTGACCATCACCAAGCCTGTGTAACTGACTGCAGCAACTGATGGTCACACAGTCCCATTACATATTCTGCATTAAGCCCAAACTCCTTCATTAACATGGATTTTTTTACTTCTTCACTGATGTCTAGGGTCTATTGCACAACAAATGGTCCAAAAGTTTGAAACAACAACTTTCATTTATTTCCTTACATCAATAATTATGGTTTAGCATTTGATCTTCCAGTGTAGTTTAGTTTCTAAAACTGCTCCCTGACTTCACCTACCCTTTGGATAATGGCATTTAACAACTGTGAGGTGACATTTATAGTTTCTCAGCAATGAAGGCTACTTGTTAATCTCTTAGTGGACCTGGGATATCAATCTCAGGACACTGACTAGAAAGACAGCAGGGAACAAATCCAAGTTTTCTAAGGAGATGCAGATCATTACTACTGCCTTTGGTTAATTTGGTTTCTGACAAATCTAAAAGTAAAGGGTCTCTGAAGCTAGATAATGGAGTTTTAGAGTTTCCTTTTAATTTTTCCAGAGACACAGGAGTATGCACTTAAAGTTCTTAAGATGCTAAAGAGTTTAGTCACTGCTCTGGGCAATCTCAACTGCAATCTGGTATGTCTTGATCCTGGTGTGACAAATTTGAGGTTTCACTCAATCATATTTCACCACAGTGTTGGTGATCAGGAGAACTGTGAAGGCTCTTCTTCACTTTTGTTGAAAGGGAAGTATTTTCAGGTCCAGAGGAGCACCTGGCTTTCTGGTTACAGATGATGTGCAGTTACTTTCAGTAGGAACATCTGCTTTACCTGCATGACATTGTGAAAGTTGCATAGAAAGAGATTTAAAGAAAGCAAATAACTAGTCACAAATTCATTTTAAAACTGGGCAGAGGGTAGCCTATTGTAGCAGATTGGGTGATATTTGTTCAAAAAATGGCATGATTTATATTTCTCCCTAGAGACTTTCAATAAAGCTTAAGTCAAAAGATTGGTCCATGACAATTTTGTTCCTTGACACAATGTGATGAACAATTTCTTCACTTGGTGAGAGGTTCTAATCAATTTTTCAAACAACTGTGCCATCAGTTTTATCAGGAAATGTTATAGTCCATAATAAAAATATATCAACAAACACTTGAAAATATTTCATATACCAACTTGTGCATGACTTCTTTGTCAATGTGTTGATGAGTGCAAAGGAAGGCTGTGTCAAAAGCTACCACTCTGTTCTAGCACTTTATTCTGTAAGAAGAGCACTTAATGTGGCTGTATAGCCATGAATTGTTCTGAGCAGATATTTCTATAGCTGAGGAAACGCTGATATTTCATTCTTGTCACTCGTGGCATTGCCATGTTCTGGTCTCTCAGGTTGGGCTCTGACATTTTATGTGTATGTTAGAGATAAGTCACAAATACATTTTTTGTTTTAGCCTGATAGCATTTGATAACCACAGCATTAGAGTAAATATAATAATGTCATGTTTCAGAGTAAACTTTTTAGCTTCTTTGGTAATTATACTATTTTCTACAACTGCCTTGAGACAGAGGACTAGATATTTGAAGCAGAGACCAAGTTCCCAGAAGAGTAAGTGTTGGGGTGTCTTCACCTCCTTGAAGTCCTTCATTCTTCTGTCTCTTTTGAGCATAAAAAGCAAAAGATTTCCTCACTCTAGATATCTCTAGAAAGACTTTGATTTGTCTTAGATTTTCTAAATGTTTGCTAGCAAATAGGGGCAATACAAAAGAGACTCTGTCATCTTTATGACTATATAATACAACAACACAAAATCAATGATCCAGATTTTTCACAATTCCTCCATTCCAAGTGAACTCCTTCATCTGTTTGCCTTTTATTTTTTTTGTGGGGGGGAGACGGCAAATGGTCTCCATGCCTTATGGCAACACTCTTCCCAGTCTCTGAGTTATTAACAGGCCTAACTATTTAGGTCTAACTATTTAGTAATATTGAAATAATATACTACTTGCTTACCAATTTGCCATACAGTGGTGGCTTGTGTGATGCTATGATGCTGAGAGATATATCATTGGAATTTCAAATGCCAGTGAGGTCAACCAAAATAAAAAAGTTTGAACTGAGTTTTCAGATTACTAACAGTTTATGAAGATGGAATAAGCTGCACACTTCTCTGGAAGTTGTCAAAACATACACGTGAGATATTGAAGGCCTAATGAATGGAAGCAGAACATTTTCAGAGATAATAACAGAGGATGGGTCCTTTGGATAGGAAAAAAGAGCAAAAAAATTCACTGCCATCAAGTCAATGCTGACTATAGTGACCTAGGACAGGGTAGATTTACCCTTGTGAGTTTCCGAGACTGTAAATGCCGGGGAGTAGAAAGACCCATCTTTCTCCTTTCACCATCTCCAGATGGTGGTTTTGAACTGCTGACCTTGCAGATCACAGTCCAAGGCAGTTAATACACCACCAATTCACCCCTCAAGTAGGAAGGCACTCAAGATATGACTGAGAAGACCTGGATTCCCAAAGTCGAGTTGACCGTGGTGGGAATGGAGCAAAACGTGTGAGAGTGGAGTCTTTGAGATCTTCATTTACTGAGGGAGGAATAAGTCAAAATGAAAAGAAACATATGTAAAAGTTTACTAATAATTAGAATTTGGAATAAAGTATGAATCTAAGAAAATTAGAAAGTTGTCAAAAATGAAATGAAATGTTTAAAGCTCACTATTCCATGCTTTAGTGAACTGAAATGGGCTTATATTTACCACTTTGAATCAGTAAATCATATGGGCTACTATTCTGGGAATGGCACAATCAAGAGTAATTGCATACATTGTCATAAAGGACATTATAAGGACTATCTTGAAGTACAATGCTGTCTACGGTACAATTATATCTATCTGACTTCAAGGAAATCCAATCAATACAACTATTATTCAAATTTTTGCATCAGCTGTTAAAACTAGTCATGAAGCAATTTAAGAATTCTATGAAGGTCTTCAATCTGAAGTTGATCAGACACTCAATAAAGGTGCATTTATACTGACTGGTGATTGTAATGCAAAAGTCGGAAACAAAGGACAGGAAGAAATCATATTGGAAATTATGGTCTTGGTGACAGAAACAAAACTAGAGATAGCATGATGAAATTTTATAATGTTAACAATTTGTCCAAAGCAAATATCTTTTTGCAACAATACAAATAGCAAATACAGGGTTGGACCTCTCCAGAGAGAATACATAGAAGCCAAGTTGACTATATTTGTGGAAAGTGATGATAGTAAAGCACAGTGTGGAACAGATGACATATCAATTGTTCATATGTAATTTCAGATTGAAGTTGAAGAAAATTAAAAGACATGCACAATAGCAAAAATAAGATCTTGAGTCTATACCACCTGAATTTTCAAAACATCTCAAGAACAGACTTGCTGCATTGAACCCTAATGGTTTGAAGACCTGATTTTCTTATAAATGCAAGAAAAAAGAGAAAATATTAAAGTGGATATAAGAAAAGACTGAACATTTCCCTTAAGTAACTAAGGCAGATGAAACAAATGATGAAATGAAAGGCCTGAAGAGAAAAAAAGAAAAAAAACTTGAGAAAGCAAAGTAAAATATAATGAAATGTGCAAAAAGCTAGAGACAAAAAAAAAGGAAGATCACACTCAGCATAACTGAAAAGGAGAGGTCTCAAGGACTCCAGAAAAAATTCAAACCTCAAGTTTCAATATTTGAAAATTCTTTGAGTAAAATATTGAATGGTGCAGTGGGCATCCAAAGAAGCTGGAACGAAGACCATGAGTCACTGTGACAAAGGCATCTTATCAACATTCCACTATTTCAGGAGGTAACATATGGACAAGAGCCAATGGGACTTAAGAAGTTCAAGCTGCACTGATAGCTTTAATTAAAAAATAAGTCTCCAGCAATTTACAGAATACAGATTGATATGTTTCAGCAATCTGATGAAGCACTGGGAGCACTCAATTGTTTATGCCAGGAAATTTGGAAGACAGCTACTTGGCCAATTAACTGGAAGAGATCCATATTTATTCCCATTACAAAAAAAGAAGACCCATCAGAATGTTCAAATTATAGAACTCTATCATGCAAGTAAAATTTTGCTGAAGATCACCCAACAATGGCTGCAGCAATATAGGGGGTTGTCAGAGGCTTGGTCTGCATTCAGAGAATGTCAAAAAGTGATATCATTTCTGGTTTCAGATGGATTATGGTGGAATGCAGAGAATACCAGAAAGATGTTTACTTGTGTTTTATTTACTAACAAACTATAGCTTTAAGAAGAATGGGAATTTCAGAACATTTTATTGTGCTCACGTGGAAGCTGCACAATGATCAAGGAACAGTTATGCAAACAGAACAAGTAAATACTATATGGTTTAAAATCAGGACATGTACATCAAAATTTTGCCATCTTATCATACTCCTTTAATCTGTGAGTTTAGCAAATAATCAGAGAAGCTGGATTGTATGAAACAGAGTGCAGCATCAGAATTGAAGGAGAGCTTACTAACAACTTGTGATATGCAGATGACATAACCTTTCTTGACAAAAATGAGAACTTAAAGAACTTGCTGATTAAGAAAAATGATTACAGCCTTCAATATAGATGTAAAGAAAACCCAAGTCCTCACAACTTGATCAATGTGTAACACCATGATAAAAGGAGAAAAGATTAAAATTGTTAAGAATTTCATCTTGATTGGGTCCAGAATCACTGCTCTTGGAAACAGCAGCCAATGTACAGTCTGTAATCAATGCTCATAGAAGAACAGAATGAATAAGAAAACATGAATCTAACATGTTGCTTAGAAGAAATGCACTTTATATATAAAGATAGATATAGATTATGTTCAAAGGTAGGAAAATATATTAAGCTCAAGGCAGTCAAAACAAAGCATAAGTGGTAATATCAACCTCTGACAAAATAGACAACAATGTGAAAGATGTAATGAGAGACAAAGAAAGCCAATATAATAATGAAAAGTTTAATTGACTAAGAAAACATAACCACAATTAAAATGTAGACACCAAACTAAAGACTTTCAAATTTTATTAATCATATTCTTACAAAATAAGCAGACAAATAGACTACATTACAAGGAGACTTCCATACATCACTTTTTACTACAGGTCAATCAACTAGAAAGAAAATCAACAGACATACAGAAGAAATGCAGAAAAATAAACACAGAAAAGATACAGCAAAACAACACAATCAACTTGACCTCTTCAAAATATATAAAACACTTCACACACAGAAAATCACTTTTTTCTGTAGTACTCAAGGTACCTACTCAAGAGTAGATAGTATTTTAGCTCATAAAACAAGCATCAATAAAATTAAAAAACATTAACCTATTAGAAACCATTTGTGTTAGTCCGGGGAGACTAGAGAAACAAATCCAGGGGGACTCATGTGTCCTCTCCACAGGGATAACTTACAGGAAGTGAGCATGTATTGAGAACAGTCTAGCCAGATGTGTAAGGCAGAATTGGGATCATGATAGTGGGGGGACAGAGACTAGGGAAGCATTTAAGAACTAGAGGAACATTGTATGTTTCATCGTTGCTGCAGTGCACACTGACTGGGTCATCCTCGCTCTGAGAGTCTTCTGTGGGAGAATGCCCAGTTGCCTACAGAAGGACTTTCGGTCCCCACTCTGCAATCCCCCTCATTCAAAATGATATGATTTGTTTCTTCTTTGATGCCTGATAGCTGATCCCCTCAACACCTCATGATCACACAGGCTGCTGTGCTTCTTCCATGTGGGCTTTGTTGCTTCTCAGCTAGAAGAACACTTGTTTATCTTCAAGCTCTTCAGGCCTCAGACTCTGAATCCCTTGATAGCCAGTCACCAACAACTTTCTTTACCACTTCTGCTTATGCACATGCTTTGTCTATCGTGATCATGTCAGGACAGGTCCCCATGTTTCTTCAATGTGGGCTTTGTTGTTCCTTAGCTAGAAGGCCACTTGTTTATCTTCAAGTCTTTCCTCGATTTCTTTTTATTTTCCTCTTGTCCCACTATCATGTTCAGCCTTCATTTGGATCTCAAGAATTCCTCTTGCCTACACTGTCCTTAATCCAGTCCTGCCAGACCTCTTACACCCTCCTCCTCACTGATTTTCAGTCACTTGTTGTTCCCCTGTTCCTGGGTTTATTAACAACCACTCCCTTTCCTCCGTTTCCCCCTTCCCGTGTCCCACCAGAATGGTCATCTCATTGTTCTCTTTTCTGGCTTGTTTATCCTGCCTATCCCTTCCAGACAGATATGCAGTGATAACAGTATACACAGACACAGGGCAATAAATAATAAAGCAATAGCAACAACAGAAAGGCAACAACAACAAATCCTATAAATAGTTCAAGGTTTATTTGCTGTCCTTTACGAATGTTTTCCAGTCAAGTCTGATGGGGCACCTCACCCTGACCCCACAGTCTATTTTTGATATTCCATGGGGACTTCATTGCTCTGATTCCATTGCTCCTCTGTTGTATACCCCCAGTGTCTGACTTCAGCATGCTGAGCTCAAGGCGGATACAATACCCACCATGTGTTCCCAGTACTGTCCCTTGTGGTGCTATGGGTCAGTGAGGAATGTTGTGTCTCTTGGTGGGCTTGGCCCTGTGGTTCTCTCTGTGCTTTGGCTTCTCTGAGCAGAAATATTGTCTTCATGACTTGGTGGGCCAGGATATGCTTCACTCTTTTTTCCTTCCCCCCTTGTTGATTCCAGTGTGCTCTGATCAGACAAGTCCCTCTCCTTGAGCTGTAGCTACACTACTGTCCTCTGAAGTGAGTTTTTCTGGGGGTGAAGAGTGTGTACTGTCCACGTAGTTGTTAATGGGACTGGCCCCTCTGGCCTCTCTATTGGTTCCCTGCTTCATGTCAGTGTGTTGTGTTCTTGTCTTGGGGAACTGGGTTGAAATCTGGTCCTTCTCTCCCTGTGGAACTATAAACTGCACTCTCCTCTTGAGTGAGTTAGTGACCTGTTCCCTCCCATCTACCCATGTCTCCCCTATGTTTAGTTTTTAGTATATATATATATATATATGTATATATATATATATATATATACTTACTCTGGTCCCTATCATTTTACCTGAGCCTCATCCAATGGACGTATGTTTACAGGAGCTTCTTTCTTATGTCCCTTTTAGATTTTTTTTGAACTTGGCTTAGCAGACTCATATTTTACTTGTGCTTGACTTACTTCAGTTACATGACTTCCTCTAGTTCTTTCTATGTGTCAATGTGCTTCATGTGTTTATCACTGCTTTTTAAGGATACATAATGCTCCATTGTATGTATGTACCACAGTTTTTTAAAAAATCCATTCATCTATTGATGGAAGTTTGGATTGTTTCCAACTCCTTGTAATTGTGAACTGTGCCGTGATGATCATTGGTGCACAGTTGTATGGCTATGTTTTTTTTTTTTGCCTCTTCTTGGTATCTGCCCTGTAAGGGGAATTGCTGGATCATATTTTAGCTCAATTTCTAACTGTTTTAGGTATTTCCAGATAGATTTCTATAATGACTGTACATACCTACAGGTTTACCAGCAGTGGAAAAGAGTTCCATTCTCTCTATAGCCCCTTCAAAACTTGTTTCTAATTTCTTCAATTGGACTATCTTTGAGGGTGTTAGGTGGTATTTCACTGTTGTTTTAATTAGTATTTCTCTTATGGCTAGAGATCTGGAACATTTTTTCTCACATATTTCTTGGCCATTTGGATTTCTGCCCTGGGGAAACATCTGCTCAGGGCCTTTGCTCACTTCCTGAGTGGACAATTTTTTTCCTTGTTCTAAGTTCTCATTCTATGTTCTCTCTTACTACTCTTTTGGCAAGTTTTTTCAAAGTACAGAAGTAGTTTATCTTTAGTATATCCCACTAGTCAATTTGTGCCTCCTCTGTGTTTGTGATATTCCCTGAGTCAAAGTTCTCAGAATTGTGCTGATGTCCTCGTTGATAGTCCTAATCGTTTGGGGTTTTACCTCTCAGTCTGTGATCCACCTTGAGTTTATTCTTGTTGATGTAGTAAGGTAAGGATCTTGCTATATTTTTCTGCAAATAAGTATACATTTTTCGTGCACTATGAATTGAAGGGGACATCTGCTTACTATTTGATGTTTTTTGGGCTACTATTGAAGATCTGTATGCTGATGATTTTATTTCTGAGTTTTCAATCTTTTCCATTGGTCTGGATATCTATCATTATACCAATACTACACTGCTTAACCACTGTGACTACATAGTAGGTGCCAAAGTCAGCTAAAGTAAGCCCTCCAACTTTATCCTTCTTGAGGAGTTCTCTGCTAATTCTTGGTTTCTTCTCTCTCCATATGACTTTGATAATCTGTTTTTCCAATTATTTGAAGGAAGACATCAGAATTTGTTTTGGGATACTATTGAACTTATTTAGAGCCTTGGGTAGAACTGACATCTTTACAATATTGAGGTTTCTGATCCATGAGCATGGGATGTACTTCCATTTGTTGAGGTCACCCTTGGTTTCTTATAATAGTGTTTTATAGTTTTTCTTGAACAGATCTTTTGATTTTTTTAGTCAGGTATAGTCGTAGATATTTCAATTTGAGTTTGGCTATTGTGAAAGGTACCACCTTTTTGATCCCCTCTTCTGTGTCCTTGTCCAATGTGTAGAGTAGTCCGATAGACTTCTGTTTGTTGATCTTGTAACCTGCCACTCTGCCATACTCTTCTATTGCTTCCAGCATCCCTCTCGTGGAACTTTCAGGATTTTCCATGAAAAAAATCATATCATCTACAAATTATGATAGTTTCACTTCTTCCTTCCCCAGACGAATACATTTGCTGTCCTTTCTTCGCCTTATTTTGTTAGTTAGGACTCCCAGAATGATGTTGAATAGGGGTGGGGACAAGGGGCATCCTTGCCCAGTCTCCTTTTTCAGAATAATTGATCTTGTCTTTTCTTAATTGACTACCACATTGGCTGTTGGCTTCTCATATATACATTGTATTATATTGAGGAATTTCCCTTCCATTCCTACCTTCTTGAGTGTCTTAAACAGGACTGGGTGCTGGATTGTGTCTAATGTTTTCTCTGTATCTATTGATAATATCATGTGGTTCTTATTTTTTATTCATTTTAATGTGGCAAGTCATATTAATGTTCTTTCATATGTTGAATCATCCCTGCATCCCTGGTATGAAACCTACTATATCATGGTGAATTATTTGTTTTATACACTTCTGTATTATGTTGGCTAGTGTTTGTTAAGGATTTTTGCATCGATATTCATTAGGGAAATTGGTCTTTAGTTCTTGATTCTTGTGGGATTCTTGCCTGGTTTAGGTATCAGAGTTTTACTAGACCCATAGAAGGAATTTGGTATTTTGTCATCTTTATCTATATTTTGGGAGAGTTTGTGTAGGGTTGGTGTCAGTTCTTTACTAAATGCTTGATAGAATTCTTCAGTGAACGCATCTGGTCCAGGGGATTCTTTTGTTGGTAATCACTTGAAAACCTTGTCCATTGCTTCTGTTGATATGTATTTGTTGAGGTTCTTGACAGTTATCAGGGATACTATAGGGAGCGATTGTTTTCCAAGAATTTGTCCATGTCTTCCAAGTTTTTTTAATACTTTGGGGTACAGTCCTTCATAATATTGTATAATTAGCCTTTTGATATTACTACTGTCCATTGTAATGGCCCCTCTCCCACCCCTCATCTTTGCTATTGAAATGTGCCCCTTCCTTTCTTTGGTTAAATTCATCAGAAGATTGTCAATTCTATGTATCCTTTCAAAGAACTAACTTTTAGTTGCATTAAATTTTTCCATATTTTAAAAAAAATTCTCTTTCTTGAATCTCAGACCTAATTTTTCTTGTTTTTTTTCTTTTGCTATTAGTTGGATTGTCTTGTTGACTCTGCTCTAGTTGCTGTAGGTTTTGTGCTATTGCATTAGTTATAAGTCTCTCCTCCTTTTTTATATGTGCATATAACGCTATGAAATTTCCTCTGATGACTGCCCTTGCTGGTGACACTTGCTCTCCATCAGAGTAGCTAACATAATTGGAAGTAATAGTGAAGTCAAAGAGCTGAATAGAACATTTCAAAGGGCAGCTTGAGAGACAATGTAAAAAATTTCAATGAAATTTGCAAATACCATATCTAAAAAGCAAAGCCCTCAAGAAAAAAAATCAAGTCTTAAGCTCAATATTTAAAGTTTTCATGGGGAAAATGTTGAACATTTTTTTGCAGAAAGAATCAAAATAAGATGGAAAGAATATATTCACTGTGCAGTCAATAATCAACCATTTCATGAGGTGGCATATGAACAAGAACCAATGGTACTAAAGGAAGAAGTTCAAGCTGCGCTAAAAGCATTTGTCAATAAACAAGACTCCTGGAGTTGATGAAATACCAATTGAAATTATTAAATATGCTAATGAATCATTGATAATACTCACTTGTCTATGCCAGGAAGTTTGGAAGAGAGCTACTTGGCCAATTGATTGGAAGAGACCCATATTTGTAGCTATTCAAAAAAATGATGAGCTAACACAATGTTTAAATTATAGAGCAATATCAGTGATAAAACATGCAAGTAAAAGTTTGCAGAAGAGTATCCAACAATGGTTGCAACAAAATGTTGATGGAGACCTGTCAGAGGTTCAAGCCAATTTCAGAAGAGGACTTGGAAAAAAGGATATCATTGGCTGAAAGTAGAGTATACCACAAATATGTTTATTTGTGTTTTATTGACTCTGACAAGGCATCTGACTCTGTGGATCATGACAAACTATGGATTATCTTGAGAAGAAGGGGAAGTGCAAAACAATTCATTGTGCTCATGCAAAACTTTTGCAAGGATCAAGAGGCTTTTGTGTGAATAGAGCCATGGAAAACAGCATGGTTTCAAATCAGGAAAGGTATGCCTCACAGCTACATCGCCTCATCATGCTTAGTAAAACTGTATGCTGAGCAAATAATCAGAGAATCTAGATTATATGAAGTAGAAGGCAGCATCAGAATTGGAGGAAGGCTCATCAACTCCTGCAATATGCAAATGATGCAACCTTGTTTGCTGAAAATTGAATAAGGTTACATAACTCCTGTTTTTGTTTTGTTTTGTTTTTTTTGGGGGGGGCATCACTGCCCTCAGGTGGTGGGAGTAGGAGGCCCAGCCTTTGCTCTGTGGAACTGGAATTGAACCTCCATCCCAGTGGGCCACAGTCCTGCGCACAACCACTACGCCACCGGGGCTCAGCCCCGTTGCATAACTCTTTTTGATATGCTTGAACTATTGAATGATATATATGATATGTAGATTATAAGCCAATGAAACCATTTAATTAAACAAGAAAAAAGGAAAAACTTTTGAATCACCACAAAATATTGAATGAGTGATTATATATTCTAATCATATATGCAAGTTATCATAATGGATGTGTTTGGTCAGTGGGAGTAAAATTCAGAAAAGATCACTCTAACAATTTTTCAGTCATACACAGCAGATGGAAAATGAAAGAAAAGTTTGGTAACTTAAGTTTGGTTATATGGGGAACTTTTGAGATGTTTTGAACTATTTTAAGACATTTCCTTTTACTAATTATCTTAGTTTAGTTTGCAGGTTTCCAAGTTATTTCTTTATGAAAATTATATGAATTTATGTATATATTTTACTGTCACTTAACCATGGCCATGTCAAGCTTTGTTACTGAGAGATAAATTCTGCTTTGCGGATCAACATAGGTACTTAAAAATTCTTGGAGGAGAATATTGGTCTTATTAAGGTAGCTAATATAAAAAAATATAACCAATATGCTGAGAGCCCATACGTATAAATCAATATTCCTAGAACTCTGGAAGTTGATGAGTTTTATAAATTATAGATGTTCCGAAGTTCGCCAAGAATAGGATTAAACCACTTAACAGATTGAATGTTTCTTAACTTCTATATGTGCAAATATTGTGAGAATTTGAAAGATGTTTTTTGTATGTAAGTAACTATTTTTCTCATTTTGCTTAGATCATTTAATGTATGGGTTTAGAATATTGTGTCTTTCAGATAGAAAACTTCTATTAGCAAATTTAACAAATTAAAAAAATAATGCTTAGAGAAGCTGACAAAGTTAAATCTATAGGCTATAAAGCAGAATAACCATAAAATATTTTGCTAAGTTTCTTGTTCATTTACAACCTGAAATTTCAACAGAATGTAGCCATAAGTGTTTTTTAATATAGACATATACATCATGATAATTATTGTCCTCTTTTTAAACATCTAGTCTGATATTGTTAGAATTTCTAAATTGTCTAAGACTTCCTTCACAAACCATCCAAACTCACTGCCATCAAATCCATGGTGATTCAGTGATCCTATAAGAGGGTAGAATTTCTCCTGTGAGATTCTGAGTCTGTATCTCCACACAGGAGTAGGAAGCTTTGTCTTCTCTAGGTGTGAACCATTTTCTCTAAAATATAGGTTCTTAAGATTTTTTTTTTTTTACTTTTAAGACCATACCAGAAAAAAAATTGGTTCCTGAAAGCCATTTTGAATTTGAGATTGGAACATTCATCCATTGCTGGTGGGACTGTAGGAAATTGTACAACCATTGTGAGAATCAATATGATGCATCCTTAAACAAATGCAAATGCCTTATGCTCCTGCAAGGTCTCTAGTGGATATATGCCTTAAAGAATACAATGCAAATATACATTCACACCTGTATGTACTGCAATAATTTCCATCATAGTGAAAACATGGAAACAACCAATGCCTCTGATTATAGAGTAAAAGAAAAACAAATTTTGGTATATTCGTACAACAAAACACTATGCATCAATAATAAACCATGATGACTCTCTTAAACCCCACAAGACATGGGCAAAATTAGAGAACAATATGCTTAGCAAAGTTACTCAATCTCATATGGATAAATAGTTAATGGCCCAATTGGAATAAGAAAAAACAAAGAAAAATGGGTTTTGCACCAAAATGTAACACTCATTAATAATCAGCCCCTGCATACCCAGCCAGTATCCTTGAGAAATGCATTCCTCTATAAATACAAGCTCTGTAGCATACATTTTTTGTTAAAATAAAGTTTTGTTTGTCTAGATTATGCCTGTAATTCCAGAATTTACATCTGTCCCAAAAGACTATTTTGTTCAATCTGTGAGGACAAAGAGACAGGGAAACAGGTGTTATAGGAAAGATTCCACTGTCGTCCTTTACCATGTATGTAAAAATAAAATTTAGAGTATTTCCAATGTACCTGGTTCCTGTAATCTAGCAATGGAACTGGGCAATACGGTTAGCTCTCTTTTCCCATCCTACAACATTGAACGTTCAGTCAGACAGGTAAAGATTTGGTTATATCAAATAATGAATTCTTCATCCATTGTTCTTGTGTACACTTTATAATAACTCTAAAATTAGGAAAAATGAACATACTATTGAGCAAATATCTTCTAAAATGTGAACTAATTATAATAGACATCTATTAACTCAATTGGAACATAAAAATCACTTTAAAGGTCTTAGAATTACTTACATACTTATTTAATTTAAATTTAGTTTTCATAGATTCTTTAACATGTCTACATTTTGACATAAAAATCCCGGCTTGTCAAGGCACTTCTGATTGAGTGATCTCAGAAGATAGAGCAGAAGCTGGTTCCTAGGGTTCCCAATAGCATGACACAGTGGGAAATAACTGGCTGGTCTTCTCTTTGTTGTTAGAACTGGCTAGAAGTTCTTTACTCCTGGTGGCCCTTGATGATTTCTACTTAGAATTAACTAAAATAGCCCTCTCCACACACATACCTGGATTAACTCAGGCTGAGCAGAGTGGAAATATTGTTTTTTTCTACTCATATTCCCTTTATTTATTTGGAAATACCTGTGATACCTAACTTAACTAACTTACAAAGGTCTTGATGTTAAAATGTATATACACATACAAACCAGAATTTGGAGGCCATTGTTAGGTGTCAGCGAATTGACTCCAACCCATTGTGACCCTATGCACAGCAGGACAAAACACTACACAGACTTTCACCATCCTCACAATTATTCCTTTACCTGAGCCAATTGTTGTAGCCACTGTGCCAATCCATCTCCTTGGGGCCTTTCTCTTTTTCACCACCCTTCCATCTTATCAAACATGAAGTCATTCTCCTGAGACTGGTCCCTCCAGACAGTATGTCCAAGGTATGCAAGACAAAGTCTTACATCCTTGTCTCTAAGGAGCACGTTGGTCTTACTTCTTCCAATATAGATCACTTTATCCTTTTAACAATCCTTGTAACTTTCAATATTCTTCTCCAGCAACACAATTCAAATGTATTGATTCTTCAATGGTCATCCATATTCAATGTTACAACTTTCACATGCATATGAGGTCATTGAAAACACCATGGACTAGTAAGCAAGTGGCCATCTAGCTCAGAAACAACAAAGCCCACATGGAATAAACACACCAGCTTGTGGGACCACAAGGTGTCAAAGGGCTCAGTTATCAGGTTTCAAGAACTAAAGATCATAGCGTTGCATGCTCATCTTCCTGATATCATCACTGACGGCAAATGTGTGCATAGGCAAATGTGGAGAAGAAAGCTGATGGTGCCCAGCTATTAAAAGGTGTAGCATCTGGGCTCTTAAAGGCTTGAAAGTAAATAAGCAGCCATCTGGCTCAGAAGCAACAAAGCCCACATGGAAGAAGCACTCCAGCCTCTTGGATAATGAAGTGTTGAAGGGATTCAACACTTTAATTCAACACTTTAATTCAAAGAATTAAATATTATTTCATTATAAATTAGGGGGACTACAGATTGGGTGTATCCCAAACCCATCAATGGGTGAAGCAACATCCCATTACAGAGGGGTTGCAGGGAGGAGATGAGTCAGTCAAGGTACAGTGTAGTAACAATGAAATGCAACTTTCTTCTAGTTCTCAAATTCTTCCTCCCATCCACTATCATGATCCCAATTCTACCTTACAAATCCAGCTAGACCAGGGGATGTACACTGGAGTTGGAAATTTAGGACAGATGATCCCTTCAAGACCAGTGGTGGGAGTGGTGATATCAGGAGGGTGGAGTAGAAAGGGGGAAGCAATTTCAGGGATCTACATATAATCTCCTCTCTGGAAGTATGGGCAACAGGGAAGTGGGTGAAAGGGACACATCGGACAATGCATGATATGAAAAAAGTATTAACAATATGTAAATTATTAAAAGTTCATGGGGGAGGGGAAGTAGGGAGGGAAGAGAAATATGGCAGCTGGTACTTGGGGCCTAACTGGAGTGAGGATCTTTTGAGAGTGATGATAGCAACAAGTGTATAAATGTGGCCTGCATACAATTGATGTGTGTATGGATCATGATGGGAGTTGTATGAGCCCTCAATAAAATGATTTATAAAAAAATAAAGAAGAAAATACCATGGATTGAATCAAGCACATCTATCTACTCAAAGTAAAATGTTTGCTTTACAATACACTAATGACTTCTTCTGTAGCAGATTTAGTCAATGAGATGCATCTTTTGATCTCTTCACTGCTGCTTTCATGAGCATTGTGGATCTAAGCAAGACAACATTCTAGACAATTTCAATCTTTTCTCGATTATCATCATGAAACTTGTTGGTTAAATTATGAAGATTTTGATCTTTGTGAGTTGTAATCCATACTGAGGGCTACAATCTTCATCTGCAAGTGCTTCAAGTTCTCAGTTTCAGGAACAAGCTTGTATTATCTGTATATTTCAAGTTCTTAATTAGCTTTTCTCCAATCCTGATGCTACATTTTTCTTCATGAAATGATGATTTTCTCAGATTACAGATTGAACAAGTATGGTAAGAGAACACAATCTTGACATACACCTTTCCTGATTTTAAGCCATGCAACATGCTCTTGTTCTGTTCAGATAATTGCCTCTTGGAACCATGTATAAGAGAAGAGTTGGGGTGGGGCTGGGAAAAGGAAGCAGAAGAACATCTTGGCAGATTTGGACATTTGGGGCATCTTTAATCTCTAATGTTTGGACTAGTCTGGCATTAGTTCTTTGAAAAGAAATTCTTACCACAATTATACTTTTCTGCCAAGGGAAATGATTTACGGCTCAAAAATAATATCAAAAAAAATTTTTTAGGCAACCAAAATCAACCAAGTTTTATTGCAGTACAACTATATGAAGAACCCAAGGATCAGAAAAAACAACTGTATGAAAGAAATTTATAACCCACAAAACTGTTTTTTCAGACCTTAAAGGTAGAATAGTTGCACAGTTTACAGGTAAAACCAAGGCAACAAAAATGCGTGCTTGTTTTCAACAGTGGATAGTTTATGCAGAGGATGTAACGCTTTGTTTGTAGACAGCATGGTAGGCATTTCTCAGCAAGACATAAGGAAAACAAGACTCCAGAAGATCCATGGTTAGGAATGGGGATTCCTGCACAAAATTTTAATAAAATTAATGTACATATTCCCAAGGTTCAAGCTTGAGTGTATGCCACCTAAATTGAGACCATGTCAAGAGTAGATTTGATGCAATGAACAATAATTTCTGAAGACCAGAAGAGTAATGAGTTGACATCAAGGACATCATAAAAGAAGAAAGCAAAAAGTCACTAAAAAGACAAGGGAGAAAGAAAAGACTAATATGGATGTCAGAACCCGACTCTGAAATGAGGAAGAGCTCAAGCATAATTGGGACTTGTGGTCAGAAATCACTAGAAGAAAGAAATCATGGTAGTAATGTAGAGTCAGTGGGTAAAAAAAGAAAATAGAAGTGCCCTCATGAAATGGATTGACATAGGGCCTGTTACAATGGGATCAAATACAACATTTGTGAGGATGGCATCGGACCTAACACTGTTTTGTTCTACTACTGCTGTGATTAGGAACTGACTTACCAGCACCTTTCAACAATAGGACTTTAAGAATGTATATTCAGGTCTCAACTAGGTTTTTAAAAAAATTTGCTGCAAAAGTTGCTCTAGTTAATGTAGTTAGCCTAAAGCACCATACATAAAATAGTCTCTCTGGAATTTTTATAACTCACTATATTGCTCAGAGGCAAAAATTATTGGATGTGTATGAACTGGAAAGGCAAGATAGTACAAAGAGTTTTATTTTATTTTCCTGTCTGTTATATGACTTGCAGAACCTTATTTTTCTATTTTCTTGCTCATGGTCAACAAGAATTTCCCAGGATTATCCTGAAACCTGAGTTAATGTAAGACATCTGTATATGACTCATCCAGATTGTGACTTGTGAAATAAAAAAGTACATGTTTGCAACATGTTCTGATTTCAAGCAGGATGCCATCAGACAATCTGTGATTATTTTGGCTTTTCTCTTTAATTTAGAGTTAGTTAATTGGCTCTTATATTCCAGAGTATTAACCATGATTAGTGATAACAATGATATTCTAGTATTCTCCCCACAATTCTTTCATAACTTAGTAAAGTTCTCAAAAGAGCAATTCCCATAGGTTGCCTCATTGTTCTAGCCCACCATAATTTAGGTTTTTATTTATTCTCTAACCGTTTCTGCCCTGACCAACCGCTTCTCTGGAAGATACTAATTTACCATTAAAAAAGGCAAAATCCTATCTTTTTATCCCCCTCCTCGTCAATATCTCCAGAGGAGGTGGCAGTGTTTGCAATATCTTCTTTCTTATTAAGAACTTTTCCTCAATTGGTTTTGATTATATCTTCCCTTCAACAAAGAAACATTATTGAGAATTGAGGTCTGAGCAGAGACCCCAAACTCATCTGTATTGTCTATAATACAGGTGGGTTTGGGGTTTGCACTCCACCCATTCACTTTCTCCTTCGAATCTTTATAATTGTTTGTTCTGGGTCTTCTGATGTTTGATACTTGATCCCATCAACAACACCTCACGATCACATAGGCTACTGTGGCTCTTCCATGTGAGTTTTGTTGATTCCCAGATAGATGGCCACTTGTTTATCTTCAGATGCTAGATGCTGTAACTTTTGTTAACTGGGCACGATCAGCTTTCTTCACATCTGCTTATGCACCTGCTTCAGCAATCCTGTTGAGAAGGTGAGCCTTACAGGATGCCAGGTTATTAGAAAAAAGTGTTTTTGAATTGATGGGATACTGAGGTAGAAACCTAATATTTGTCTTATATCTTATTATTTAACATGATATATGTACATATAGCTATGTCCTTATCATTATAAATAAGTATATTTACATATGTACATGCCTGCATTTAGACCGCTATAAATTTCCGTCACTTTCTAGTTGTTTCCTCTAGTTTCTGTTTGTGTTAGCGTAGACTAGAGCAGCAAATTCATAAGCACACGTATGTGTATAAGAAAGAACTTTATATATAAGTGCAGTTGAATATTGAGGAAATATCACAGCCCCGTTCAGATAAAGTCCATAAGTCCGATATTAGCCCATATATCTGATACCAATCTATAAAGTCCTCTTCACATTCATGAAACACATGCAATGATGCAGGTAGCAGGAAGATCAGAGGTCAGTGGGTGCAAAGTCTTGTGCATCCAGTGGCTATAGAAACATCTCAATTCTGGCAGGGATCTCCATGTGTTTCCTCCAGTTCCCAGGGGAAGGGGTTTATCAGCATAGTGCCATGTATCTTGTCAGTAAAGCATCTCTCAGAGAGTGAACCATGAGCGAGTCTCTCTCCTGTCTCTAAGGAGAAGATTCAGGACCTTCCAGAATCCCCAGGGGAATTCCATACCCACACAGAGACCTCAGGTCTGTGACCTGATTGACAGACTAAACTCCACCTCTTCTCTCTTAATTCTCTCATGTCCTAAATTGAAACCAGATTATTTAACTACCACACTTTTATTTTCCTCTTTTGGAATCCCCTCAAAGAAGTGTCATAAGGAAGGGATGAATCAGCCAGGGTGCAGTATAGCACCGATGAAACTTATAATATTCCTCAAGCTCTTTAATGCTCACTAATGCCATTATGACTCCAAATTCTATCTTATAAATCTGGTTATACCAGAGTATGTACAATGGTATGGATAAGAGCTCTTGACACAGGGAATTCATGACAAATAACCCCCTCAAGACCCAGTATGGGAGAAGTGATTTCATAAGGGTAGGGGGAGGGTGGGGAGGAGAGAGGGAACCAGTCACAATGGTGTAAAATATGAAAATAATTTATAAATTATCAATAGTTCATGATGGAGGGTGTGGGCATAGGGCAGAAAAAATGAAAAGCTGATACCAATGAGTCAAGTAGAAAGAAAAAAAACTTAAATATTTTATTGTGAATTAGTCAGGAATTTCCATTACAGATCATAACGTCTGTATTCAACCAATTAAACAACTTATAGCTTGCCTTGTTCCTCTCCTGGCATCTTTTTCTTCTTTTACCTTTTTTCAATGATTTTATTGGAGGCTCTTATAACTCTTATAATGTTCAATACATCATTTGTAACAAGCACACTTGCACACATATTGCCATACTCATTTCCAAATATTCTCCACTTGAGCCCCTGGTATAAGTTCCTCTTTCCCCCTCCCATTTTTTAATGAATCATTTTAATGGGGGCTCATACAACTCCCATAATGATCCATACACACATCAATTGTATGTATACCACATTTGCACACCTGTTGCCATCATCGCTCTCAAAATATCCTCCCCAACTCAGGCCCCCAATTCCAACTCCCCATATTTCCCATCCCTCTCTCCCCAATGAACCCCTAGTAACCTACCTCTATTTTTTTTAAAAAAAGATTGCTTTATTGAGGGCTCAAACAACTCTTAGCACAATTCATCCATACATCCATTGTATGCAAAGCACATTTGTACCTTTGTGGTCATCATCATTCTCAAAACACTTTCTTTCCACTTAAGCCCCTGGTATGGGCTCCTCCTTTTTCCACCCCCTCCCCACTCCCCCCTTCCTCATAACCCTTGATAATTTATAAAATAGTATAATTTTGTCTTGTCGAATGCTGTCTGATATCTCCCTCCACCCATTTCCCCCGTTGACTATACCCCAGGGAGGAAGTTATATGTAGATTTTTATAATTGGTTCCTCCTTTCTACTCCATACTCCTCCCATCCTCCTTGTGTTGCCACTCTCCCACTGTTCCTAAGTAAGGTGATTAGATTTTAAGGAGGGCACCATTCACTGGCGGTGGGTATGGTGTCCTTGGTAAAAATTTTGGTTTATATGGAGCAACAAAAATTTTCATAGAATACAAAATAGTATTGTAATATATTTATTTTAATTTTAAAATGCTGTGGGTGTTGTTAAATTGTTAAAAAGTGGGACATCTGGCTACCTTACCTAAAAGGATCAGCTGTCCTGGATACCCCATATGTCCGGTTCCTATCTGTTCCAGTGTACATCCTCCAGTCCAACTGGATTTGTAAGGTAGAACTCAGTTCATGGTTGTGGTAGGGAGGAAACATTTTAGAACTAGAGGAAAGATGCATATTTCATCACTGATACACTGTACCCAGACTGACTCGCCTCCTCCCCATGATCCTTTTGTAAGGGGATGTCATTTGCCCTACAGATGGACTTTGGGTCCCCAATCTGCACTCCCTCTCATTTATAATGATGTAATTTTAGTTCTTTGATGCCTGATAACTGATCCCTTTGACTCCTTGTGGTGCCTCTGGCTGGTGTGTTTCTTCTATGTAGGCTTTGTTGCTTCTGAGCTAAATGACCACTTGTTTAACTTCAAGTCTTTAAGAACCCAGATGCTCTATCTTTTGATAGCAGGGAACCATAAGCATTCTTAATCACAATTGCTTATGTACACCCTTGTCTTCAGCGACCATGGCAGGAAGGTGGGTATGCAATGATAAGATTTTTGTTCTTGATTCCTGATAACTGCTTCTATTGAACGCTTCTTCTATGTGGACTTTGTTGCTTCTGAGCTATATGGTCATTTGTTTATTTTCAAGCCTTTAAGACCCCAGATGCTATATCTTTGGTATCCGGGCACCATCAGCTTTCTTCACATTTGCTTGTGCACACATTTGTCTTCATTGATTGTGTCAGGAAGGTGAGCATCAAGGAATGCCAATTTAATAGAACAAAGTTTTCTTGCATTGAGGAAGTACTTGAGTGGAGGTCCAATAGCCATCTGCTGCCTTAATACTAAAACCCTTTAAGTATATGCACATAGATCTATTTCCCCATCATATCTAAGTATATCTACCTATGTTCATGCCTGTATTTAGAACTCTGTAAATCCTCCTTGCCTCCCACTTCTTTCCTCTATTTCCTTTTACTTTCCTCTTGTCCCACCACCATTCTCATCCTTCTTTCTGGTTTCAGTAATTTCCCTCTATTATATAAGTCTTGATCAATCCTTATCAAACTTCAAACACCCACCTTGCCATTGATTTTGGATCACTTGTTCCCTTGCCCCTGGGATGGTCAGCACCACCATGTTTTGAAAATGATGATGGCAACTTATATACAAATGTGCTGGAATGCATGGGTTGTTATAAGAGCTGTAAGAGGGAGATTGACGGAAGATGGTGGCCAGATAGGTAGCTCACTGTGTGTGCTCCATGGATATTGGTGCGTTGGAAAGATTTGGGGGCCAAGTAGAGGTATCAAATCTGTCTTTTGATTCCCAAGACAATTCAGAGCACTTCTTTGAACCATAAGTTGACTCCCACCTTATTGTCAGCACTCCATGCAGACGTGGCTACTTTTTCAGTGCTCTGCCATGACCCATGACACAAGACAGCCAGGCATACAGTGAAGGGCTCCCCCTGCATCAATACCATGCGTTGAACTTCCAGCCAATCCCCCCACCTCAGGGTGCCTGGGAGTGCCATGGGGACACACCATGAGACCTGAACCCCCCCACTCCCTTTCCCCAGAGATTCTTGTCTCATCCATGAGCCCCATGTTAATCAGCCAGATAGCCCCTCCCCCATCCAGCAGGCCCATGCCCAGGTGCCATAAGGCAGCCAGGCTCACAGTAAAGGCTTTTTGTCTCCCTGCCTTTGTGCTCAGCACCAGTCATCCCCTCCCTGACATGTCCCTGCCCCATAACACCAGACATATACAGTGGATCCCATACTGCCACTATGCTTAGGACCTGCCAGGCAGTGGGCACAAATGTGACAGAACCTGCTGCATCTGTGACATAGGGACCCAGCCTTTGCAGATGGCCTACTGCATACTCCTATCTACCTGCTCATTCCTGACCTCCCCTCTGTGCTCTGAGTGAGTGGTGGATCTGCACGACAGTGGCAGGCCTCCCCTCCTATCCTCCTACTGTGGAAATTGCCCTGAGCCAGGAACACATCACCCAATCCCCAACTTAACCCTTAAAAAAACTCCCCTGCATTTGGTCAACACTTTCAATCAGACTGCAACATGCACAGTTGCAATAGTCCCTAAAGAGACCTGAGGGAAGCTGGAGCACAAAGCATAGGAGAAGGTGAGAGGGAACCCCAGCAGGATAAAGGTGAAACACAACCCCTCAAGACAACCTACAGAAAAACTAACACCAGCCTACCAAGAAAGAGCTCCAAGCTCTGAGACATCAGGGGAAATGACACTTAATTCCAATAAATCAAACAAAACCCAATTCCAGAAATCAATGGGGTCTAATGGTAGTAATAGAAAATGCATATGTTGATCTACCACAGAAATAAATCTTCAGAATGCTGCATACAGTCATACAGAACATGAAGGAAGCATTACAGAAAAAGGAGGAAACGATAAAAGAGATAAAGGCCATCTATCAAAGGGAAATACAAGAGCTAAGGGGAAAATTACCAAAAAATAATAGTAAACTTATGCACTTCACCCAGTGAATGGAGGAGGCATGGAACCACACCAGTAACCTAGAGGACTTATAAGTGGAAAATAATAAATGTGAGAAAAATCTGACAAGCCTATCAGAGAAGCAGAAGAAAAATCTCAGAGCTCTGTCTGATGCCATCAGGAGGAATAACATTAGAATTATTGTTCTACCAGAGGAAGGTGAATCAAGGAAACCAACATTCAAAATAGTGATGAAATTCTTTGAGGAAAATTTCCCTAGCTTAATGAATGAAAACCAGACAACCATCCAGGAGGCCAAAAGAATGTCAGCTAAACTGATTCCCAAGAAGTCACCAAGACATTTCATTGTTAAACTATCCAATTACTAGGAAAAGGAGAAAATTATGAGAGCAGCTAGGGAAAAACTGGCGATTACATATAAAGGCAAGCAAATAAGGATATGCTCAGAGCTATCTATGGAAACTATGATGAAGAGCAAGTGGAGCAGCATATTTGGAGAATTGCAGGAAAACAGCGCAAACCCAAGAATATTTTATGCAGCTAAATTATCTATCAAAATGGATGGATAAGTGAGAGTCTTCCCGGACTGGAAAAATCTCAAAGAATATGCTCAAAGAAAACCAACACTACAAAAGATCCTCACCGACCCTTTGGGGGCAGAAGAACAACAATTACCAAGCACATACAAGAGACCACTGCACAGAACAACTCCACACAGAGACCATCAAAGGGAAAACAGCGCCCAAGATAATGCTGGCTCAGTGATGGAAAGAAGTCAAGAATGAACTACAAACACACATGGACATATACCATGGAAAATAAATAGAGGTAGGAAAACACTCAACATGAGAGTGTTAAAATGACATCACAGAGTGCATAGATGGAGGTCATGATCCTGAATATCAATGGAATGAACTCAGGCCTTAAGAGACAGAGATTAACGGACTGGCTTAGAAAACACAAATCTTCAATCTGCTGCCAACAGGATACACATCTCAAGATTATAGACAAAAATAGGCTGAGAATAAAGGCTGGAGAAAAGCATATGTAGTAAACAGCAATTCCAAAAGAGTAGATTTAGCAATCCTAATCTCAGATAAAATTGACCTCAAAGTGCCAACCATAAAAAGAGATATGGAGGGGCACTATGTAATGCTCAAGGGAATGATAGAAAAAGAAAAAAAATAGTATTCTAACCATTTATACTCTGAATAAGCATCCAGCAGAATATGTAAATCAAGCACTCCAAAAGACGAAAAAAGAAATCACAGCCTCAACAATTATTGTAAGTGACTTCAATACACCTCTCTCTGGGAAAGAGAGATCACTGGAAAAGAAACTCCACAAGGAGGCTAAAGATGTAATTAGATAATTTGACCTTATGATATCTACAGACTTCTCCAAACAAATACAAAAGAAACACATTTCTTAAGCCCACATGGCACATATTTGAATATAGACCACACGTTAAAGAATAAGTCCAATCTGCATAAGTTTAACCTCACTTCTGATCACTGTGCCATAAGATTGAAAACCAACAAGAGGAAGATAAAGAAAATAAGGGTAAACAATTGGAGGATAAATAACTTCCTATTGACAAAGGAGTGCACACAGGCCCAGTTCTGAGATGAAATTAGGAAATTTCTAGAAACCGATACTAATAAGACCATGACATAACAAAACTTATAGGACACAGCAAAGGCAGTCATCAGAAGAAGTTTCATAGGATTACATGAGCACATTAAAAAGGAGAGACTTAGAGCAGAGTCAACAAGACACTCCAACTAATAGAAAAAGAAAAGAAATAGTAAAAATTATGTCTCAGATTCAGGAGAGGGAAAAAAAAGAAAACTATGGAAAAAGTAACGCAGCTAATACCTCCACTAGTTATACACAGTGAAGAGGAAAGAAATAAACCATAGCCAGTGGTATGCATGTCAATGTTTATTGCAGCACAATTCACAATTGTAAGACTTGGAAACCATCTAAATTTCCATCAGTAGTTGAGTGGATCAGCAAACTCTGGCACATACACACAAGAGTACTATGCCTCACTCCAAAGCATTGATGAGCACATGAAACACGTCTTCTTAAGGGAAGAGCTGGAGGAAATTATGCTAAGTGAAGTCAGTCAATCACAAAAGAAGAAGTACAGCATGAGTCCCCTCAGAAGCTGGAATGTTCATGTAGATCCATGTAGACCCAACCATGAGGACAGCGCAGATATAACCATGAGGACAGTGCAGGGAAGGATGCAAGCTACAGGCCTAAACACAAGCAGAACCAGACTGACCCCCTCCCTACAAGTCTGTGACAGAGAACAGGTTGGGGGGAGGGTCACACATACCACACCTACATGGAGATGGGTGGGCAGGGAGGAAGAGAAAGAGAACTGGTCTAATTCCCATGCTGGGCCACAATGGTCAGAGGACTATGCCCCTGTGGGGACCTAATGAGTCACAGAGGGGACAGATCAAACAGCAACAGGATATGTCACACTGTCTCCCTACTGAAGAAGATAGTGACAGAGAACATTTTGGGAGTCATATGGTGGGGAAACAATGCAGTCTGATCCCCCAAAGTGGAGCAAATCAAAAAGAGAGAACTCATGGATGTACAGTTTGGAGGAAAGAACAATGGGACTGACAATTCTTGGGGGACATGGGGAGGGAGGAAAGAAGGGAGCATGGACAGGCTCAGGGATGGGTGGAACAATAAGTGGCCCAGAATTGGTGATGAGGAAGGGGTGGGAAGCCTGGTAGGGGTTAAGCAAGGGTAATATTACTGAGAGGAAGTACTGAAACTCAAATGAAGGCTGTGCATGATAGTGGGGCAGGAGGAAGGTAGAAGGAAATAGTGGAAAGAACTGAAAGGCAAAGGGCAGTTACAGAGGTCTAAACACAAGCATGTACATATGCAAGTATAATTGTTTATTATAATGAGGGAATAAATCTAGGTACATATATTTATACATTTAGTACAAAGGTGAACCCAGGTGCCCCCTCAATGCAAAAACACTTTGTTCTATTAGTCTGGTACTCCATGATTCTCACTGGCCCAATACGATCACTGTAGTCAAATGGGTACATAAGCAAATGTGGTGAAGAAAACTGATGGTACCCAGCTATCAATGGATATAGCATCTGGGGTCTTAAAAGCTTGATGACAGACAAATGGCTATCTAGCTGAGAAGTAGCCAATCCCACAAAGAAGAAGCACACTAGCCAGTGTGGCCATGAAGTTATGAAAGGATCAGTTCTTAGGCATCAAACAGGAAAATATCATATAACTGTGTGGTCACCTTCCTGAGACAATCACTCAGGAAATGTGGGGGCATGAGAAAGAGTGGTGAAGAAAGCTGATGGTGCCCAGTTATCAAAAGATATGGCATCTGTGGTCTTAATGGGTTGAGGGTAAACAAGCGGCCCTCTAGCTCAGGAGCAAAAAAGCCCACCATAGAAGAAGCACACTAGCTTGTGCAATCATGAGGTGAGGAAAGAATTGGGTATCAGGCATCAAAGAACAAAAATCATATCATTGTGAGCCCACCCTCCTGATATGGTTGCTGAAGAAGAGTGTGCAGAGGCAAATAGAGTGGAAAAAGCTGATGGTGTCCAGCTATCAAATGATATAGCATCTAGGGTCTTAAAGGCTTGAAAGTAAACAAGCGGCCATCTAGCACAGAAGCGGCAAAGCCCACGTGGAAGAAGCACACCAGGCTGTGTGATCATGAGGGGTCAAAGGGAGCAGATATCCTGCATCAAAGAACAAGAATCACATCACTAATAATGAGGGGAAGAACAGTGCGGGACCCAAGGCCCATTTGTGGGCAATTGGACATCTCCTTACAGAAGAGTTCGGGGGAGGAGACAGAGAAGTCAGGATGCAGTAAGTAGCGATGAAACATACAACTTTCCTCTAGTTATTAAAGGCTTCCTCCCCCATATATCATGATCCTAATTGTACTTTCAAGTCCAGCTGAACTGGAAGAGGTATACTGGTAAAGATGGCAACAGCACATACGGGAAACCCAGAACAGATGAACTCCTCAGGAGCAGTAGTGAGAGTGGAGTTACTGCGTGGGTGGAGGGAAGGTGAGCTAAGTTTCCAACTTAACATGGAAAGGGAAGAAACTCGAAATTAGCAGAGAACTCCTCAAGAAGAAGGTCACAGTGGCAGGGATTGCTTTGCCTGACTAACACATATTATACAACCACAGTGGTCAAAACGGCTTGGTGTTGGTATAATGATAGATACTCAGACCAATGGAAAAGACTTGAAAGCCCAGAAATAAAACCATGAGCATACAGACAGCTGAAGCTTGATAAAGTCCCCCAAAATATCAAATGGGAAGCAGATGCTCACTTCAACAAGTGATAGTGGAGATAATGGATATCTACCTGCAGAGAAATGAAGCAAGACCCTTATCTCATTCCATGCACAAGAATAAACTCAAGGTGGATCACAGACCTTGAGGTAAAATCCCAAATTATTAGGGCCATCAATGAGGGGATTGGGATTAACCTGAGAATTTTGGTACAGGGAATACAGGCTATTAGAAATAGGAAAGGACAGAAACACAGAGGAGGAACAAATTGACAAGTGGAATACACTGAAGATAAAACACCTGTGTACATTGGGAGAATTCACCAAGAGAGTTATAAGAGAGCTAACAGACTGGGAATACATTTTTAACAATGACAAATAAGACAAAGGCCTTATCAGGGTGATACTAAAATCAGGGTAATACCAAAATACCCTGATAGCTTCCAAAAAGAAAAAAAGCTAATTGCGCACTGAGGAGGTGATCAAAGGACCTGAACAGAAGTTTCACAGGGGAAGAAATCTGAATGGCCAATAAACATATGAGAAAATGTTGGCCATCATTAGCCATAAGAGAAATGCAAATCAAAACAACAATGCGATACCACCTAATACCCTCAAACATAGCCCGATTTAAAAACAAAATCAGAAAGCAACGATTGTTGGAGGGGCTGTGGGGAGACAGAAACTCTCATTCACTGCTGGTGTACCTGTAGATACGTACAGACACTATAGAAATAAGTTCAGCAATATCTAAACCATGGAAATTTAGCTACCATATGACCCAGCAATCCCCCTACTGGGAATATACCCAGAAAAGACAAGAAACAAACCACTGCCAGGCATCTGTGCTCCATTGTTCATTGTGGCACAGCTCACAATTGCAGAGAGTTGGAAACAACCCAAATTTCCATCAACTGATGAATGGATTAAAAAGCTGTGATACATACATACAATGGAGTAAGACCCATCACTGAAAAGCAATGATGATTGCATGAAGTATATAGCTGCATGGGAAGAACTGGAGGAAATTATGCTAAGTGAAGTTAGTCAAGCACAAAAGGACAGGTACAACATGAGTCCCCTTAGGTAAGGTTTAAATAAATGCAAAAAGGGAATAAAAGGGGCATGGGGGGGAAAACTACTGTATACAGAAATTCCTGGGGTGAGGCTGCCGTAGTATGGCAGGGGTCAGATCAAATTCATGGCAACATATGGTAGCCAACTGAGGGGGTGGGGAGGAGATGGCGATGTGCAATGGGGGAATGGGGCACTAACCCACACAAGGGGAATGTATTGTTTATATCTTCACAGGGAAAGAGGAACCACACTTAAATCTGGTGTTCCAGGATGTGAATGAAGCATGGTATCAAATGGAGCAGAACTTAGTGGAAGTGTCTGAAGACCCAGCCCCAATCTCAACTATATGGACAGCCGCCCATCCCCTTAGGGGAGTTGCTTTGGAGGAGAGCAGGAGGCTGCAACTCAGGCAGAGGGACATATCTGACCAGAGCACATGACAGCAAATAAAGGGGGAGGTAGAGAGAGTGGAGTACATCCCGGGCCACTGAGTCTTGAGGAAGATTTTCCCACTCAGAACAGTCATTGCCCAGAGAGGATCACGTGACCAGCTCCACTATGAAACACGATGTCCCTGACTGACCCAAGACCCTATGAGGACAACCCTGGAGAAGCAAGGTCAGGAGTGCACCCAGTTTGACTCCACCACACCAAGTAAAAACACTAAAGGCATGCAGCAGAGCAGCAGGAGAAGCAGAGAATGGAGTTCCTGAGGGAGTGCCAAGAATTTGCGTTGGGCCGGGATGTGATACCCTATCGGACTCAACCATGGGATAATCCTGGACTCAATTAACAGAGAGCTTGAATTATTTACAGGATTTTCTTTGGCTATTTTTTTTGGGAGGGGGGGCATCACTGCCCTCTGGTGGTTGTGGGAGCTACCCAGCCCTGCTCCTGAGAGCAGCTGCTGGATTTGAACTGTCAAGCCTGCGGGCCGCAGTCCCACACTCAACCACTTAAGCTACCAGGGCTCAGCCCTTTCTTTTGTTATTTTTATTATTTTACTAATTTATATCTTTTTTTCTGCAAGTTGATTTTTTTGTTGTCATCATTTTGTTTTCTTTTGTCACTTCATCTTGCATTGTCTTGGGGTTTTTTTGTACATACTATTATCTCTGCAAGTCTATCTAGATAAGATAGACTGGATGAACAGTCTGAGGAGAAAATAATGAGACCGATGGTTCTGGGGGGGACCTAGGAGATGGGGAGGTGGGGGAAAGGAGGTGGTGTTGATCTACCCATGGTTAAGGGAAAAAATGATCCAAAATCAGTGACAAGGTGAGTGTGAGAGGCCTGATAGGGATTGATCAAAAGTAATGCAACAGAGAGAAATTACTGAAACTCAAATGAAGGATGAACATGATAGTGGGACAAGAGGAAAGTAAAAGAAAATAGAGGAAAGAACTGGGAGACAAAAGGCATTTATAGATGTCTAAATACAGGCATGTACATGGGTAAATATATTTATATATGATGATGGGAAAATAGATCTATGTGCATATACTCTATGGGTGAGTATTAAGACAGCAGATGGACATTGAGCCTCTACTCACGTACTTGCTCAATGCAAGAACAGGTTGTTCTAATAAATTGACATTCCATGATGCTCACCTTCCTGACATGAGCACTGAAGACAAATGTGTGCATAAGCAAAAGTGGTCAAGAAAGCCGATGGTGCCCAGTTATCAAACGATATATTGTCTGGAATCTTAAAAGCTTGAAAGTAAACAAGCGGCCATGTAGCTCTGAAGTAACAAAGCCCACATAGAAGAAGAACACTAGCTTGTGTGACCATGAGGTCTTGAGTGGTTCAGGTATCAGTCATCAAAGAACTAAAAATTATATCACTATAAATGAGGGGGAGAGCAGATTGGGGTCCTAAGGCCCATCTGTAGGTGAAAAAATATCCCCTTACAGAAGGGTCTCAGGGAAGAGAGGAACCAGTCTGCGTACAGTGTATCAATGATGAAATATGCAACTTTCCTCTAGTTTTTCAATGCTCCCTCTCTCCCACTATCATGATCCCAATTTTACCTTACAAATCCGGTTAGACCAGGGGATGCACACTGGTACAGATAGGAACCGGAATAAGGGGAATTCAGGACCGATGATTCCTTCAGTACCAGTAGTGAGAGTGGTGATACCGGGATGGTGGAGGCAAGGTTGAGTAGAAAGGGGGAACCAATTATAAGGATCTACATACAGCCTCCTTTCTGGGGTATGGACAACAAGGAAGTGGGTGAAGGGAAACATGAAACAGTGTATGATATGGAAAAACAATAATAAGCTGTAAATTGTCAAGGGTTCATGAGGGAGAGGAGAGCAGAGGGAGGGGGATATAAGGAGCTAATACCAAGCGCTTAAGTTGAAAGAAAATATTTTGAGAATGATGGCAACAAATGTGCTTTGCATACAATGGATGGATATATGCATTGTGAAAAGAGTTGCATGTTCCCCCAATAAAATGATTAAAAAAGAGAGAAAAAAGAGCTATAAGAGCCCCCAAAGAATGATTTAAAGAAAAAGAAAACCATATCTGTACACAATGGGATACACCTCAAAGAAGGGTCACAAGGAAGGGATGAGTCAACCAGGGTAAAGTATAGCATCACTAAAACTCACAGTACTCCCCTGGTCTTTGAGGCTTCCTCCCAAATTATTATAACTCTCATCCTGTCTTTCACTGCGTGCAAGGCAGGTGCATGCACATAGGTACAGATAAGAGTTCAGGACACAGAATCCAGGTATGAAATACCCTTTAAGATTAGAAATGGGAGTAGTGATACAAGGAGGATAAAGAGAATGTGGGGAAAAGGAAGGGGGAAGAAACCATGGGGGCATGGAGATAGCAGTCAGTGTAAAGTATAAAAATAGTAACAATTTATCAAGGAATGAGTAGGGTGGGGAAAGGCAGGGAGGCAAAAAAGACATGATACCAAGGGCTCAAATAGAAAGTAAATGTTTAGAAAATGATGGCAACATATGTACAATGTGCTTGATACAATTTATGTATGGATTGTAATAAGAACTGTAAGAGCCCCCAATTTTTAAAAAAAATCCAGTGCAGATCAAGCATATTACATATCTAAAACAATGTGATAAAACAGGTTTTGCAATGGTTACAGTAAATAAATAATACCTTAAACTATGTAACAAAAAGCAGTTTTGCAATACCACCGGCAACCATCAATTTCTATCCATCAATTTCTCCACGGGTAATCAGACCACCATCTTGGGAAGCACCATGCTCTATTGACTATCTACTTATTTATTTTTAGCTTTTAGTTTTTATTTTATTTGGAACTCTTGCAGCTCTTATCACAATCTATACACATATCCATTGTGTCAAACACATCTGTACATATGTTTTCATCATGTTTTCCAAACCATTTTCATATAGATCTTTTTTCATGTATTATCCTAACTGCTGTTTCTTTCCCCCCACTTTTCTGCTGTCTGTCCCCTGGGAGGGGGGTGGTATGTTGATTATTTTGATCCACTCCCTCTTACACCCACACCCATTCCCTTACCCTCCTAGTAATTCTACACCCCTTATTAGCCATGAGGCGTTTATCTGTTCTGGATTCAGTGTGTTGTGATCTCTTATCTGCACCGGTGTATATTATCTGGTCTAGCCAGATTTGTAAGATAGAATTGGGGTCATGATAGTGGGGGTACGGGTGAGGAGAGGAAGCATTAAAGGACTAAAGGAAGGTTGTGTGTTTTGTTGGTGCTATACTGCATCCTGACTGTCCCATCTGTTCCTTGTGGCCATTCTGACAGGAGGTGTCCAATTTACTGCTGATGGCCTTTTGTTCTCCAGTCTGCCCTCCACCTCATTCCCAGTGATATAATTTTTAAAAACTTTGTTTGGTGGTTTTGGGTCTTAGGTACCTGATACTTGATCCCATCCATACGTCATGATCACACAGGCTGGTGTGCTTCTTTCATGTGGGCTTTATTGCGTCTCGGCTAGACAGCTGTTTGTCTATATTCAATCTTTTAAGATGGAAGAAGCTATAGCTTTTGCTAGCCAGGCACCATCAGCTTTCTTCGCCACATTTGCTTGTGCACCCATTTTGTCTTCAGCGATTGTGTCAGGGAAAGTGAACTTTACAGAATGCCGTGTTAGTAGAAAAAAAATTGCTCTTGTGTTGAGTGAGTACTTGAGTGGAGGCCCTATGTTCCTCTCTGTGCATTGACTACTCTGTGCCAGAATGTTATCCTTAGGGCTTTGTGAGCAGGGTTATGTTCCACTCTCTCCTTCCCTATTAATTTGCTCCTTTGCTCCTGGTTGGTCACGCCCCATGTCCTGAATGGCAGCTTCAGTGCTGTCCTCTGAAGCATTTCCTCTGGAGTGGAGAGTAGCAGTGCCACATAGTTGGGATTGAGACTAACCCCTGCAAACCTCTATTGACTTCCTGCTTCATGCCTATATGTTGCACTAATGTGTTCTCGCACTTGGTTCAAGTCTGGTCCCTCTCTCCCTCTCCTCTAGAGATAAGCAATACCCTCCACTTGAGTGGGTGAGTGCCCTATTCCCCCCGCTACTTGTCTCTCTTTCTCCTCCACCCCCTCATTAGTTGGCTGTCATACATATTCCTGGTTGAGTTTGGCACCTGCTATAGTACCTGGACCTCACCCCTTCCTACTTATTTTAATGTCTTTGTTACAGCCTTCTGGAGTTAGAATATCACCTCTAATGATTAAACTTAAAAACAATCTTTACTACAATGCAAGATGTCTTATATTTTTTATTTCAACAACTAAATTTCAAATTATGTAAGATATTTAATATTTTTATTAATATCAGGGTAACCCTTTTACATGCTCTATCAACATGAGAAGGATATATCTCTCTTATATCATATATCTCTTACCATAGGGCACAGTATTCAGTTTTACATGATCCTCAAATTCCTTGTGTGTATTACTCTTTGTTTCTTTTTTTTTGTTTTATGTTTTTTTTGGGGGGGGGGGCATCACTGCCTTCTGGTGGTGGGAGTAGGAGGCCCAGTCTTTGCTCCTGTGGAGCCACTGCTGGAATTGAACCTCCATCCCAGTGGGCTGCAGTCCCGCGCACAACCACTACACCACCGGGGTTCAGCTCTTTGTTTCTTTTTATGTAAGACAGGAAAGATTTCAAGTTTTACAGTCTCAAGTCTTACTCTTTATTTCTAGAAATACACAAGGATGTCACATATTTCTGTACGTACTTACCAAAAGAAACACAAACAATTTGATCAGACATATCATAATATTCAAACGAGGTATTTCCAGGATGATTTTGTAGTCAAAAAGTAAGTTGAAAATGATGAGTGTAGAGCTTTGGCTATACTGTGATATTTATAGAGCTTTGTTATAGTTATAGAGCTTTGATTATAGTGTTCAACATTTAAAAGCAAGAAACATTTATCTAGTTTCCTGAAACTGACAGATTAACAAGCTTGTGGCAGGATCTGGAAATGACAAATATGCTCACCGATGCACATATCCAAAACCATAACTTGGAACTTAGGTAATTGAGATTCAGTTTGTTAAGAGTAACTCAGGTTGTAAAAGCCCCTTCCCTTATCATAAAAAATCCTTCAAAATTTAATCAGTAAGGATGTTCTAACTCAGGAAGAGGGCAAGCAATACCATTTAGATAAGCAATGGAGCCTTAAACCAAGAGGGTACTAGTTTCTTGGTGCCTCGAGCCCATGAAGATAATCCCAGGACAGTGGGAACTGCTTTCCTATGAACTTTGATCCCTTTGTCTCACTTTTTGAAGGCGCTTCTGAGCATCCTTAAAATATGTTCATTATTTCCCACTGAGTCTGCCACATAGTTTAAAGTATATAACGTCCGATTTTCACTGAATCTTTGAAGCAGTTTGAATGTAGCAAATCCCACTGTTTCCTTCTGTCGGTACTTGCAAAATAAATTTGGAATACTTGGATTCAACCTGGTCTTAGTCTTTGTCTGAACAGTGACAGAAAGCCCTGGACCACTTTGTCAGCCTTCGACAATTTGAATGTTGACCTTAACTCAACTTAAATTTTTCTTGTGACCAGGAAAAGAACCAAGGAATGGAGAGACCCTAAATGTTGATCTGCCTCCTGGTATCAATACTTTGCTTCTGCTCTGATGTAAAATGTGTGCTGTTCTCTCCCCCAGTAAAAAGGGCTTGGGGAAAACTGAGCAATACAGGGAATTTTCAGACACACTTTATTATTTTGAGGTTGATGTTTTGAGGAGGAGCTTGGTAGCTAGTGTTTGGGGTTCTTTTAATGGGAAAATATAATTTTATTTAAAAAAACACAATGTTAAAAAAGAGACATATTTCCACTAAGTAGGCACTCCTCCAGTGTCCTTCTGTAATGCTTAATGTTTCCTCCTCTTATCTGAATAGCATGCGTATAACAAGGAGTCTTCATTTTCAGGGTTATTACTGTTCTGGTTTTAATGATTTCTTGTATATTACTTCATTCAAACTATAATAACAACTCCCAGAATCTTCTTTAGTGGAAACTTTCCTGAGGGGCAATATAGTCTCTGCACTGTGATATAGAAGAGAATTCTGAAGCTGAGAGAAGTTAAAAATATATGTAGAAAAAAGGAATAGTTATTTTCTGGAACATAATATGTACATAGGACATGACTTTTCTGTTACCCGAAATGCAGGTATTTTATTTCTTGAAAGTTACAGCGAGTTTGCTCACTTCAAGTTAGAGGAAGAAAGAGAAGTTTTTACTTAGAAGGCATACTCATAAAGAGACCACAACATTGCAAAACAGGATACAGAATACATAGAGAATATCTACTTTTTATTTTGGAATTTATACATTGGGAGTCTTTTATATAGTTGTCTTTTTTTTTACATTTTTATCGGCACCTAATCCACATATTATACAGTTCAATAGTTAAAACTTTCAGTCATATAAAGAATTATATAATAACTACCACAGTCAATTTAGTCCATCCTCCCACTCCATGGTTAAAATGACTTTAAAATGAGTTGTATACTCACAATCAGTTCTAGTGCTCACTCCCCTCCACCCCTTTCATTGTTTACTCACAAATCATCCCACCCACTGTATCTCCAATCCCCCCATACTTACATCCCCTATAAATTCTTGCATCACTTATTATCTCTATGTATCCTTTTCAACTGTGCTTCACAAACTGGGAAACCCAACAGAAACAATAAAAAAAAGAAAATAGAAATGTGGCAGTCATGTGCTTATGTTAATTTTATGATTGAAATGTAGTGGTGGAGTCCAGCCTGTTAATCTGGAGATAGCCATTGAGTAGCTGATGAGGCCTCTATGTAGGCAAAGCTTTCTCCTGAGACTTCTGGGAAATCTCGCGATATTTCCTTCATGAAGATGAGAAGCTATCTTCCCCAGTTGTTGGGAGTTAGTCTCAGAGACGATGAATCACATACAAGACAAGGTGGCAGCCTCTGAGAAGCTGGAGAAACCGGCGGAGAGACCACACTGCTTTGCTCTGATGGAGCCAGACCTCTGAAGCTGGGGCGGCCACATGGAGACCTCTGCCAGTGCTGAGGTGCTTCTGTTGTTGATGAACCCTGAGCCCTGGAAATGAGGAGCCATGGGGAGACCCCTACCAGCGCCGGGACTCTGCATATACTGACCTGTGACTTCTTGAGTCGGAAGGAAACTTTATAGACTGATATCGGGCGTATGGGTTAATATCGGACTTATGACTTTGTACTCGACTGGATTAGGATGCTTTCTTAATGTCCTATTTCTCTTATATATAAACCTTTTCCTTATATCAATATGTGTGTCTAGGAAATTTGTTCCTCTAGCTACCCGGACTGACACAAGAAATAAAATGGTAAGAATAAAATCATAATAATATAAAGATAAAAAATACAAATAATAAGTAGGAAAGAAATGGCCACCGTCAATATTTAAAAATCCAGGTAAGAAATTGTCATGGAACAAGCAAGAGATACTTACATCTAGAACAAATGCATATTGAGTCAATATGGTTGTCAGCTGACCAATTAGTAAATTCAATTCAGTATAACCAAGATTACAATGATCTCTGGCTGCTTGAGGCCTTTCTTTGTGGCTAATGGGGGTCTGTCAGCTAATTAATCTATTTAAATCTGAGATGGGTTTGGGCCTTCCACTGCCCTCCATAGCCTTTTACCAATTGGGTGTTCCCAATTTTAGCTCTGATAGTTGCCCCTTTGTCGTATTTCAATTTTGTTACTGTAATCTTTGAATATGTATAAATGTTTACATTAATGTAGGCTTCAGGGTAACTGCGGGAAACAACTGTTGACCTTGAGCTAGCAAACAGAACAATAAGGTTCATTAAGTCTCAGGATGTCTTTGATGACTAAGTAGATAATGGGGTCTAGTGTTTAATCACTAAGTCAGGTAAATAAGACTCTCAGTATTATCTGAACCTTTAGATGACATTCGTGCAACCTATTTTGCTTTTGAGTAATGCAGTGAGTTATAAAAATTCCACCATGACTGCAGTAATGAAAATACTTTAGGCTAACTGCATTTTGTAGGGTGGTGGCAATTTTTCTAACTACATTAAGTGAAATAATTTGGGTTAAGGTTCACTTCTGTTCCATTCAAAGAACTCTTATCAAGGGTGGAACCGAAACCAAGGGGATTTCAAGTTTTATGCAGTGTCATTACTGCGTACAAAATGCCTTCAGATGTTTATCAACCCTAATTTGCTGGACTATGTGGACCTATAGCTCTTTGCTACCTCAAGACTTTTGTACTTGCCTTCTACTTGATAACTTCTCCCCCCTCCCACCCCAGGTCAGCTTCATGCTCGCTCCTTCAGATTTCACTTGAACTATCCTTTCCTCTCTTTAAAAATCATTTTATTAGGGGTTCATACAACTCTTATCACAATCTGTACACACATCCATTGTATGCAAAGCATATTTGTACATTTGTTGCAATCATATTTCTCAAAACTTTTTGTTTCTACTTAAGTCCTTGGTATTAGTTCCTCCTTTTCCCAATCTCTCCCCCAACCCCCCTCCATTATGGACCCTTGATAATTTATAAATTACTATCATTTTATCATATTGTACACTTTCTGATGTCCCTCATCGCCCACTTCCCTGTTGTCTGTACCCCATGGAGGAGATTATATGTAGATCCTTCTATCGATCCCCCCTTTCTACTCCACCTTCCTTCCACCCTCCCAGTATCATCCCTGTCACCACTGGTCCTACAGGGATCATCTGTCCTGGATTCCCCCTTTTTCTGGTTCCGATCTATACCAGTGTACACCCTCTGGTCTAACCAAATTTGTAAGGTAGGATTCGGATCATGATATTGGGAGAGAGGCATTTAAGAACTAGAGGAAAGTTACATATTTCATTGTTGCTACACTGTACCCTGACTGGCTTGTCTCCCCACGACCCTTCTGTGAGGGGATGTTGCTTTGCCTGCAGATGTCCTTTGGGTCCCCAATATGTACTCCCCATCATTTACAATGATACAATTTTTAGTATTTTGATGCATGATACCTGAGTCCTTCGACACCTCATGCTCACACAGCCTGGTGTGCGCCTTCGATGTGGGCTTTGTTGTTTCTCACCTAGAAGGCTGCTTGTTTATCTTCAAGCCTTTAAGGCCCCAGATGCTATATCTTTTGATAGCCGGGCATCATCAGTTTTCTTCTTCATATTTGCTTATGCAGGCCCTTTGTCTTCAGTGATCATTTCAGGAAGATGGGAACAAGATGATAGGATTTTTGTTCGTTGATGACTGCTAACTGATTCCATTGACCCCTTGTGGTCACACAGACTGGTGTGCTTCTTCTATGTGAACTTTGTTGCTTCTGAGCTAGATGGCCGCTTGTTTACTTACAAGCCTTTAAGCCCTCATTGATAGCTGGGCACCATCAGCTTTCTTCACCACTTTTGCTTTTGCACACATTTGCATTCAGTGTGTTGCAAAGGTTTCCCTCTCAAACTTAACTAAAGTAGCACACTGACCTTCTTTCTCCTCACATACTTGACACCTTGCTGATTCCCTTTTTATTATTTAGAACACTTTAGTTTTTGGTCTCTTGTTTCCCAATATATGGGGTGTGCTAGAAGATATTTGTAGTGCTTGATACATCATAGAGGATATTAAATAATTATTAAGTGACTGGAGCCTCTGGGAGAATATAATTCAAGATGGAAGAATTTACATTGGAGGTCAATGTCATTATTAGGCTTAAAGGGAAACACTGAAGGGATGGAAAGCTTCAGGAGCAAGGATCATGCTCATCCATAAGGGGAGAGCAATTGAACAGTTGAATAGGGGAAAAGGCTTTCTCATAGCCATGCACTCACATGGTACTGTGTCCAGTCAGCATTGGAGTCTGGCATTTGAAAGAGGAGAAAAGACACTCGGTATAGAATCAAACAGATCTTTAAAAGTTATGCTTGAGCTATGAGATTGGGACTTGGAACTGACTCTGGGACCTGGGAAAGTTCCTCCACTTCTTTAGGCCATGGCATCCTCAAGTGTAAAAGAGAAGTTGTAATCATAATCTTGTCTACATTTCAGGAATATTGTCAGATCTAATGTAATAACAGATGTGAAAGGGAGAAGTTTAATTGGAGGAAACTCATGGCTGGGTGGCTTATCTGCCACCACCCTTAGCCCAGCCTTGGTTTGTGGTGGCCTTTGTAACTGCCTCCCCAGCTTCTGGACTGCACAGTCATTAAGGAAGGGAAGTGTGAGCAGCAACAGTACTTCCAGTTACACAAGAATGACAGTTATATTTTGCATCACTCACTTTGTACCATTCTACACTCCCTCACATACACACACCCAGTTTTAAGGCTACTTCTTCAAAACCCCTGTGTGGTAACTTCTAAGTGGACATTTCCTCATCACTGTGGCAATGTTCGGATCTTCTAGCATCTCTACAAGTTTCCTGTGGTATAAATGGAGATAGGCAGATATAAGTTCTCTGAGGCCCTCATCCAGTCACCTGGGTCATCTGGGAACTTATGTCATACAATCTTGTCCTCCTCTTTACTTATACCTTCTGGGACTTAGATTAATTTTACAGTAACACTGGTCTTCTTAGGGTTTAGTCTTAGAAACAAGTAAGCTCAGATCAGTTACTACACTGGTTAACTGACTATAAGCCCAGGCGGAGTTACATTATCCAGGTATGGGGCTTATCTCATGCTCATATCTAATCATGTTGATTCAGAAATGATGTTGATTATATTGGAGTGGGGGAAGACTGAGACATCCTCACCCTTTTCTATTTCTGTTTTTTATTTTTTGCTACATTCTTTTGACAAATATATGAACACTCACTTTGAGCCAGGTAGTTATCTTAAGAGTTATTGATTTAATGAGAAATATATCGAAATGAATTCAGAAGGAAGACTGGGCTTTCCACTCAAGTAAACAGTTGTAGTCTCAAAAACACACAGAGAATTATTATGATTCATCATTGATGCAATGGCACAAAGGTTTTACCTTTTATTTTTGTACACCAAAATCAACAGTGCTTCTATTAGTCCAATGCAATATATCAGTCCTGTAATATATGCAAGTATAATATATAATATAGTAGTCAAATATGTTTGCTATAGTGACAAAACAAAAGGAATGATCAGATTTTTGCTAAGTGCAGCTACAGTTTCAAAGAGGATATTTGAAATAAGATTTGAAGAATAAAAGGAAGCACCAGACAGGTATAAGTAGGAAGAAGAATATCTTAAGTGTACTAGAATAGTATTTGATAGGAGATGAGGCTGAACATATGTGAGGATTTGCATTGCAGAATACTGTGAATGCCAGCCAGTGTATGTTTAGAATTTGTTTGGAAAAGGCATAGGGGGAATTGAAGGGTATTAAAGCAATTTATCATTTATCCTTCCCTTCTGAACCCAGAATAGAACAGTCTGACAAATATTTATATTTTATAGGAGCAAACATATGGGACCTCAGACTACTGGAAAATCTGAAATCCTCATCCACCATATTTTTGTGTGTCCCCACCTAAAGACAGAATTTTCCACTTCTGGATAAAAGATGCTTAGATATAGACAGAAAAGCTCTCAGGACAAATATTGAGAGTAGTGGTACCAGGAGAGTAAGAGGAAGGTGGGGGGGAAAGGGGGAACTGAACACAATGATCTACACATAGCCCCTTTCCAGGAGGACAGATGACAGAAAAGTGAGTGAAGGGAGGCAGCAGTTGGTGTAAGACATGAAAACAGTAATAGTTTATACATTATCAAAGGATAATGAGGGTAGGAGAGTGGGTAGTGGAGGAAATGAGCTGATACCAATGGCTCAAGTAGCAAGAAAATATTTGATGATGGCAACATACATACAATTGTGCGTGACACAAAGGAAGTGTTAAGAGCTATAAGAGCCCCCAATTAACTGATTTTTTAAAAATATCACTTTCCATACTTTTTTCCAGGATGTTAAGAGCCTAAAATTTTCTCAAATCAGGTTTGAGCCAAAAAGAGGGAAAAAAGACAGCATAACCAAAGGGAAAAAGAAAAGAATAGAATGCTTATAGTGGCACCAGAGTTTTGAACAGCATTCAGAAAATTGTAGCTGGAGCTCTATGTGGTCACCTGGCTTGTTGATCATAGTGACTGTCTACTACCAGGAGAAACTGGACTCTGTTGTGTACAGCAACCTGAAAAACTCAGTCAAGTGCCTGGAACTCCAGCCTGATCTGAGGGCAAAGAGATTTTAAAAGAAAGCTCACATTCAACAGGAAGCAAGAAAAGGACATGCTAATTAGGATGAAAGTTAAACTTTGAATTCTTCTTGTAATGAGAATGAGGTACAGATTACAAGTCAGGTACAAGTTGTAGAAAGTCAACTGTTTTACCCAAAGAAAAGTGCTGGGCAGTAAAGTGAACCCCTCACTCCCAGCAGGATCATTCAGAATTGGATAAAAGTGATCCTCCTGAATTTCAGAATCAGGAGCAGAAAAATCAGGATCTCAAAACTGTTGCAGATGTTACTTCTTCAACAAATGAAAGCCAAGGAGCAGAGAATGCAGTTTCCATGGAAAAAGGCAGAAAATACAGTAATGAAGATTCAAAGATACTTTTAGAAGGAAGACAATGAAGAAACAAATGATGTCTCAAAGCTTGAAAAAAAATTAAAAATCTAGAAGCATTTATCCAAATTAAGAACCTTCATAAGGCTTATTTTAAAGAAATAGAGTCCACTGGTCATCATGACTCTCAGGCTGACTCCATTTATTCTCAGAGGCCAGTCTTCTTGGCTTGTATTTTTACCTGCCAGTGTCGCTCACAACATTGATCTCAGCACACAGCAAGTCAGAGCATCTTGTGTCCAATACAATTAGTCAGGCCCTTCAAACTCTCAGCAACCAAAATGAATGTCAGATTTTCAGCTGATACTGATTATAATGAGCATAAATGATCACTGACCAAGACACCTGCTGGAAAGTCTCTACATATCACCATTGCAGGGAATACCCCAAAGGCACTCAGGCTGATCCCATTGCTGTTATTAGCCACTTCATGCTGACAGCAAGAAACCGGTGTTCCATCTGAAAGCAAATTTGTCAGGTCCCCTCACCTGTGATCCATGCGAAGGAAAGCAAAGGACAATCTGAAGAAAATACTTTTCTGAATGAATTTGTGAGAAGAGTGAGCTTCTATAGGAAAACTTATAAACAACCTCATCTTCAGACCAAGGAAGAGCAACGGGATAAACACAAGGAAGAGTGACAGAAGGAAGCAAAGGTTTTGGGAGCTCAAAGAGGCTTCCCTGTAGCAGCAGATTAATAATATTGCTGTACTTGAAGGAATCCGGAACATCGCAATCAGCATTCCAGGCGACCATGTAGACACAGTCCACCATGTTCCATATGATGTTCTTTAAATGTTCTGTTGTTTTGAGCTTTTTTGCCCCTCTGGTTCTGTAAATATATTTAATATATTTATGTCATCTTCATTTATATCAGAAGATCTTTTTCTAATTTTAACTCTATTTATATGTAATGTCTGTGTCTTCTTCATCTATTGCAGGTCTGAAAAAAAGTTATCCCCATTCAGCTAAAGATAACAGCTAGGCAAAAGGTAGAAATGTAGGGTATGACTTCAAGGCCTCGGATAGAAAAAGCAGTAATCTTAACGAAAGATGGATTATGACAGCGATATTCTATATGACAATGTTTTTGCTTAAACTCATAAGCACCTTTGTTAGGATCACTTCACTGTAACTGCCACCAATCACTCACTCTATTCTTAGAAACAAAATTATAACTAGACTTGATTATTTAAAAATAAATGATAGAGGGTTATGTGAAAATTTGAAGATTGTTGCTTAAATGATTTGTGTCCTGTCAAACTAGCATCTTACCGAATACTTGGAAAGGACATCTTTGTTGTACTTTAGTGGAGCTTTAGAATTTTGTACCGCTTAAGCTTTTCATAAATAAATACTTTCTAAAAAAAAGACAATGAGCAACTCTGAAACTCTAGATCTGACTAAGATGGTGGGATGGGAAGTGTTGGCTGGAATCTGGAGAAAAGAAATGCAGGTAATAGATGGAAATTAAACCCTCTCCCAGTCTACACCTTTCAATTTAAAAATATCTGGTTATGTATCTTTATCCACATGTTTTTTTGTTTATTTGAAAGTAAGTGGATGGACTGTTCATGCAACATGTGACTTGGGTAGCTTGTTGAAAATAAGACAATTCAAGAGGGCAGAGTGAAAACAAGAATATTTATTGAGCACTAACATCTAGGAAGGAACCCTAGTGGTATAGTTGTTACTCGTTGGATTGTCCACCATAAGGTCGATTCTTTGAAATCCCCAGCCACTTCTCAAGTAAAACATGAGGCTCTCTACTCTTGTAAAGAGTTACAGGGGCAGAAACCTGCATAGCATTCTAGCCTGTCCTATAGGATTGTTATGATTTGGAATTGACTCTGTGGAATGAATTTTTAATACCCTGGGAGACAGACTGGACTGTGTTAATCAAAATCTGATTCCCCAAGCAACGAGTTAGCAGGTGTTTTATAGATAGGGCATGAAGGAAGGGACTGCTGGAGCCAGTTGGCCTGTGAGATAGGTCATTTTTTATTTAAGTTGTTCTTTATACTTGAAGGTGTGATTTCCCTTCTGGCTGCAGGTGTGTGCTGCCCTTCAGATAGAGATAAATTGACCTTAACTTCTAAAGAGAAACAGAAAATTTTTGTCAGTTCATCATTAATTTTCACAGGAGCTCAAGATTAAAACAGAAAGTGTGCAGAGTGCAGGAAGCCTCAGTGAAATATTGAGGCACAGTGTGGCATGCTGCAGCCTAGTTTTGTTGCCAGGAAAACATGTCTGGGATTACCTGTCACTGTTTCAGCCAAAGACAGAGGCCAGGTTGATTGGAGAAACCCAATCTTATTTCTGCAAGTGCCAGACAGAAGGAAACAGTGAGGTTTTCTACCTCCAAACTGCTTCAAAGAATTGAGTGAGAATCAAACAAGTTATTTATCCTAAACTATGTGGAGTGGGAATAACTAACAAGTTTTGACATTTTTGAATAGTTAACAGGTTTTGAAAACTATCACTTCAAACAATGTGACACAGGAAGTAGGTTTCCCCGGAAAAGGGTCTACTTTTCCCCGGGTGATTATCAGACCATCAATAGATATCTTCACTTCTGTCAGACAATCAATGCTGAGATCTCTGGCTCCATTACTTATCTAAATGACCTTGTTTGCCTCCTTCCTGAAACATTCTTACTAATTAAGTTTAAAGGAGATTTTTTTTTTACTGCAAGGGAGAGGGATGTTACATTTTGGATTTGCAATAATGGAAATCTTAAATTATGTTGGATTTCTAGTATTGTGATCAACACTGTGCTATTTCACCTCCTCTCTCAGTTTCAGTCCAATTTCTAAGGAATAAACAGTAAAGATGAGTTATGTGTTATTTTTTCTTTTTTTTATCAGGGGACAGCGTGAATGCAGTCCCCCACTACCCCAAATTATGCAGTCGAGTTTCCCACATTTGGGGAAGTCGCAGGGGTCAGCACATCTGTAGTGCAATGGATAAGTCTTGCCCTGGGAAAACCACCTTCATGATCATGATCTCTCCCCTGCCAGGTAAGCATTTGTGTTATTTTTTTCAGTCCACTGTCCACTTTTGCTCCTCTTAGGGTACCATGAATCCTCTGAAAAGACAGATATTCATAGAAGTCTGGTAGAATCTCTCTCTTTTTTTCTAATAATCGGGTCTAATAATCATGGACACCAGAGGCTGGGCAATGTGTTCAACTTTCTATTTATTTTGCTTTAGACATGTGTGGCAGTTGCATAATTTCATGTCAACTTGATAAATAAAGTGTAGGAGAACTGTTTAGCCTATCAGGTTGCAGCTTGATGACCTTATTTGGAGGCATAGCTGAGGTAAATGGCTCAGTGGAGACCAGTCTCTCAGTGTCTCTCTCTCTCTCTCTCTCTCTCTCTCTCTCTCTCTCTCTCTCTCTCTCTCTCTCTCTCTCTCTCTCTCTCTCTCTCTCTCTCTCTCTCTCTCT
>PVJH01000969.1:0-19736 GCA_004026705.1 Nesogale talazaci | reverse complement strand
CTTTACTCTGCATCATTGCTTATGACTGTGTGAGTCTGAAGAGGGACTTGTGGACTAGTATCAGACTTATGGACTATTCTCAGATTTATGGAGTTGATTTGGACTAGGCTGGAATGTTTTAATGATATGTAGCGACTTACTGATATAAAAATCTCTCTTACAAATGAGTGTCACTGGTTTTGTCTTTCCAGTCAACTCAGCCTAACCCAATATGGATAATGTATCCAGTCATTTTGGCACTGTCATGCTTTGTTCCCACAGTAAGATCTACAGAGGGAGTCAAAGGCAGTTGTAGCCCTAACAGGTGGGCAGAAAAGCCCTGTATCTGAAATCAGGGAACATGTTTGACCTCAGGTCTGTTTAGAAATAGTCAGGTAACTCTTAAGTCTCTACAAACTCTTGCTTCCTTATAAGTAAATTGTGCAAAAATATGAATATCATTGAATATCTTATTTCATCAAGAGTCTATTATTATTACTTGTGGGGGAATTGAACATTGGGACAGTTATTGTGAAAATGTACAAGTTTCTGAAAGGGGCAAAAATTCTATCTAAGTTATGTTTCTCTACTTGCTTATGGAGAATCCAAGTTAGGACTCCTGGAATTTGATCTAAGCAAACTCAGCAAGAAATATGATTTCAGTCTTTTACAGAGGTAGTGGGGTCTGATAAAGATTTGGACATTTGGACTCATTTAACTGATATGCTGGGAACCAGATGTGTCCCATGTCTTCATCAGATCACCAGGCTCTTTTCCAAGTTCAACTCTTAGGAAGATGTATCAGGAATGTTTCAGAAAATAAAAACCTATTCAACTGTAGTGCAACATGTCATAATTTGTCATGTTTTCATAACATAAAAGTGGGATGGGATCTCTATGTAGACACAAATGATAGAATGCATTACCATTGCTTTATTTGACACTTCCCAAGGTAAGGGGACACTGAGTCTTCAGCTCAAACAATGTAAGACAAAATTATAGAAATCTCTCCAAAATGAGGGAGAAGATTTCACCAGCTACACTGGATTTAGGGAAGTGCCTCAGAAGGGTGAATAAATTCCCTTGTCTTAATCCTCTTCTTACTTGACAGAGCCAGGTGAAGGGTGTGTGTGTGCTTGTGTGTGTGTTTGTGTGTGTGAGAGAGAGAGAGAGAGAGAGAGAGAGAGAGAGAGAGAGAGAGAGAGGAGAGGAGAGGGGTAAAGGTACATTTCTCCCAGACCTTTCCAGCACAAAGGAGAATAAAGAGCAGATAAGACACATTCCTTATCACTGAAAGAGACTGGAGATTGTGAAAATGTGTGTGTGTAGGGGCTGGCATGTATGTTTGGGGGTGGGGGTGGTGGACAGGATTTATACACTCTTCCTCTATCGGTGACTAGTCATGGGCTTTGGGACAAGGCCATAACATGAATTCTGGGATCCAGGGTGGCACATACTTGGAAAGGAGAGGTACCCTACAGCAAGCTAACTCTATATTCTATCATGCCCTCAGACTAGCTCAGAACCCTTTAGAGTCTTGTACCAAAGTAACCCTTCAATAAACTCACTCTTTTCATTCAGCCATTTCCCTTTATTCTGATGGGAATATTGGATATAGCCTGAAGCCTCTCATGAGCTGGGCAAGAATTGAAAATGAAGAGGCCTTGAGTCTCTTCCTGTCACCATCTGGTGATAGCAGTGAGTGAAAGTTCCCTTGGAAATGAATCTAATCTATGATCTCTTTTCTTCTCTCTTCTCCCTTCTCATATTCTTGCTTTTCTCTCAAACCTTTGAGAAGTGCAGTGGGGAGAATTTGGAAGTAGAGGCACGTTCAGGAACAGAAGGTATACCTGTGTGACTGTCTAGGCTTGCCAAACTCTAAAGAATAAAGAAACCCCTCCTTCCTTGGTCTAGTTATCTAGACATTAATCAGGAGTATCAAAAGTGAACCTCATAATGAAAGCATCTCATAGGGTACCCCATGAATGATACTATAACTTAACAAAACAAATTTTGAGGGGAGGCACTAAACAGGCATGGTCTGCTGAGTGTCCTAGAGCCACTCTAGGTGTATTAAATGTCCAGTATATCCCCAGATATGCATGAGGCTAATAATGTTTAAGGAGTGAAATTTTCTGCCAGTCTTGCCCACAAACAGCACACTGACCCACCCCATGATGTCACTCACTCCTCTGTCTCTGAAACATGCAGATATAGTGGAGGGTGGGGGAGAGAGAGTGAGTTTGGGCTATGGTTCAACCATTGCCATAGCAGTTCTCTACACATCCTGTCCTAAAATGTGCAATTTACCCCCACCCTGTAGATATAGATGCATGTGTTGAATTTGTCAGGTTGTGGGGAAGAAATACTCAGGGATTTGGCATACATTTAAGATCAACTGAAACTCAAAGGATGAAGCCCTGGTGGAGCAGTGGTTATGAAGTGGGCTAAAATACTCGTGGGCTGCAGTTCTCAATCACCAGTAGCTATGCAGGAGAAAGGCTGGGCTTTCTACTCCCATAAATTGTTACAGTCTCAGAAACCCACAACATTGACTGAAAGATATTACTCCCTATAAAAGACTGCAGAGATTTGCCATGGTCCTTGTATCTTTAAACATAACGCAAGGAACCCTGATGGCTTAGTGAGTTGAGCTGCTTACCCCAAGGTCAGCAATGTCTATGAAAGAATGATGAGATTTTCTGTTCTCTTGAAGATTTACAAGTCATCTTTTCCCTATAGAGAGGCTGCAAGTTCAAATCAACTTGATGGCAATAGCCAGAGCCATCACAAAAGTGATATGGAATTATTTACTAGGCTACTTTCCCCCCATCAATTTTAGGATAGATAGAATCAAAACAGGTTTATTTGTCCATTTTATGAGAATTCTTCTAAACCTCTCTACTGGGTTGGCAAGTTTTATAAATTCCAAAAGCCACGAAGAAAGTGGGTGGATTCTCTCTCTCTTTTTCTCTCTCTCTCACTCCCCCCGCCCCCGCTTTTCCTAACAAATTTATTGGCACATAATTTACATATCATACAATTAAATAGTTCAACCATTCAATCATATGAAGGGCCATTGAACAGTCACCGCCACATCAATCTTAGAACACCCTCCCATTGAACCTATTAACATGAGTTGTGCTTCCCCAAATCCCCACCTCCAACTGAATTTGAACCAGGGGCATGTATCTCTTACTTGTTCCATGACAAAAATATTCTCCCTTCCCTTATGAAGGTTGATGAGGGTCTTTTCCTTCTTGCACATTATTTGTGTTTCTTCTTTATACTATTATGATTTTAGCCTTACCACCTCAATACAATTTTGTTTCTTACTGTTTTCTGTTGTGAAAACAATAGCAGTGAAGCAGTGAAGCATAGAAGTAGTGGGTACATAATGAAAATAACAGACACAATGTGTTATAGGGAATGCAGGGGTGGATGATAGGAAGTGAAAGGGATTTGGGGAAGTAAATAATGAAGGGAGTCTGGTGACCCTGCCATCACTCTTCTCTGATTTCCATACCTTCAGGAAATGCAGCAAATAGCCATAACTAACAGCTAGGAAAGTTATGCCTGGTAGGAAAGATGGAAAAGTCACCCAGCAGGAGGACTTATTGGGGAAAGAATTCTGCAGAAGCAGGGGTTATATAGAGCATATGGAAGTCTCAGCATAGCGATGATCTCTCTTAAAGACAGGAAAATACTTAGAGTGGCAGATAAAAGATTCAAATTAGAAAGCATTTAGACACTAGTGACAGAACTCTGAGGTTTAACCCCTGAGACCAGGTAGTACCAGGGAAAGTTTGTCTTTTAGTTGTCAACTGCATCCACATTCTAAGTATCTGTTAGATCAGTACCATACTTTTATAGTACCAAATACATTTTAACAGTTTTATTGACATATAATTCACATATCGTATGATATATATCAGTCGTTCAATCACATCAAGAAGAATTGTACAATCATCACCACAATCAGTTTTAAAACATCTTCATTTTTGAACTCATAGTTATTAGCGCCACATTTCCCCCCAATTTCCCCTGCCATACTCCCCAAGGAACCATACTGTCTCTGTAGATCTATCTGTCCTGGATTTCATATACAGAAAACAATTTTTAAGAAACTAACAACAGTAACAAGTAAAACAGATAAAAAATCTCAATTGAAAAGAAGGCAGAAAACTAGAACAATTTAAAATGGGTCAAAAGGAAGATCAAATGATAAAGTCCTTCTTAATTTTAACAGAACTCTATCTGCAATCACCCTGTTTCTAATGTCTTCACGTGATAGTAAGGCGATTCACAGTTTTAGTCTGTGGTCAGACAGGATTCATCAGAGACTTAATACACATTTATATATTTTTCAGTTCTCAAAACTGAAACAACTTTAAAATGGGTCAAAAGGGACATCAAATGGTATTACATTTTGACCTAATGATGTCTCCCACAATTGACTTTACTAAAACCTCTGTCTGATAACAGAGCTAATCACATCCCTCAACTATGACTGCAGGGAATTCACCAGAGGCTAATCTATGGGTGGACACTGTGAATGAATTTTGGATTTTCACTGTCATCCATAGCCTTCTGAAAACCAGGTGTTCACAATTTAAATTCAGATGCTACTCTTTCCTTTATATTTGGATTATGTTATTTACAAACCTTAAATCACACAGCTTGGTGTGCTTCCATATGGACTTAGTTGACACCTACATTTTCTCATATCAAATTTTATCTTAAAAACCTAGTGCTGCCAACAGCCTGCATGACCATGAGGTGTCAAAGGGATCAGGCATCAGACATCAAAGAACTAAAAAAATTTTCATTGTAAATGAGGGGAGTACAAATTGGGGACTCAAAGTCTATCTGTAGGTAACAGGATATCTATCTCCTTACAGAAGTGTCATGGAGAGGAGACAAGCCAGCCAGGGTGCAGTGTAGCAATGATGAAACATATAACTTTCCTGAGTTCAATGCTTCCTCTCCCTGACTATCATGATGCCAAATCTACCTTACAAATTTGGCTAGACCAGAGGATGTACACTGCTACAGATAGGAACCAGAAACAGGGAATCTAGGACAGGTGAACACTTTAGGACCAATGGGGAGAGTGGTGATACCAGGAGAGTGAAAGGAAGGTGGGGTCGAAAGGGGGAACCGATTAGAAGGATATACATATAACTTCTTCCCTGGGGTATGGGCAACAGTGGAGTGGGTGAAAGCAGACATTAGACAGTGCGAGATATGACAAAATAATAATAATTTTAAAATTATCAAAGGTTCATGAGGGAGGGAGATGAGGGAGGTAGGGGAAAAATGAGGAGTTGATAGCAAGGGCTTAAGGAGAAAGGAAATGTTTTGAGAATGATAAGGGCAACAAATGTACAAGTGTGCTTGACATACAATGGATGCATTCATGGATTGTGATGAGTTGTATGAGCCCTCAATAAATTGATTTAAAAACAAAAAAACACCAAAGAAAACTAGTGCTCCTATAACAACACTATAAGTGCTATAACAACAGTGCTAGATTTTTAAGGTAGAATTTGGTACCTGAAAAGTGAGGTGTTAATAGCATAGTGGTGCTGGAAAACTGGGATGCTGGTGATGTAATGGTTATAATTTTGTGTGCAATCCACAAGGTCAGACATTTGAAATGACCAGACGCTCCACAGGAGAAAGACAGGGTTTTCAACAGTCTCAGAAAAACAACAAAGACAGTTCTATCCTGTAATATACATCATTATGAGTTATCATCGATTTGAAGGCAGTGAGTTGCTATAGCAGAAGGAACTATGGTGGTGTAGTGGTTATGAATTGGGCCACTAATCACAAGGTCAGTAGTTGGAAGCCATCAACTGCTCCACCTAGAGGAAGAAAAATCTTTCTATTCTTGTAAAGATTTACTGTCTTAGAAATCCACAGGGTCAGTTCAACCTTGTCTTATAGGATCACTATGGGTCAGAATTGTCTCAATGACTGCAGGTTTGTTGTTGCTGTCGTTCTGTTTGACTACAACAGAAATACCCAAAGTAATCATCTTGTGGTATAATAGAGTTCCATTAGGTCATGAAATGGGAGGATAATTACTCTGATAATCATGATCACATCATGTTGAAATATAATTGCATGGTTGGGAAACACAATTCAATCCATCACAGTCAGTTATCAAAGAGAAGTAGCTAGACATCAAATAAATTATTTTAATGTTCATAAATAACACTTGATTGCAATGACTGCTATGTCTGGTAGGAAAAAATCCAGTCAATTCTCTGGTACATTTCCTACTCTTAACACTTAAGTATTACTCAACTGGCACTTTGTTGACTCAGAATGGAGACATGTCACACTAACATGTCAACAGAGATCCTCTAGGTCTCAAATCCCTAAGTCTAGAAAAAAATTAGAAAATAGAAATTAAATATGTGAGATGTATTGAACTGTTATTAATGAGTTTTTAAAAACATATGGCTTTAGAAATCTTATAATTAAAATTCTTGACAGTAATAAGGATTATGATTAGTGCCAAATTTGGAGTTTTGATCTGTCTCCTCCCTAAGCTTGAGTTAAATCCATCTCTAAAACTTGTTTCCCCTTATGAATACTAGCCAAGTCATACCTGAAATTCCCTTAAGTTTGTTTAATGATCCTCTTCTAAAGTGCGCACCAAGAGGGCTCAAATTGCAAGATCACAGTTGCCAGACTACAGACTCCAAGTGGATTTTTTAAAAAAGCTTTATTTTCATATGCATGGGAAAGGAGAATGGGGACAGGGAAGAAGTGAAGATCCTTCATCTAAATACCCATCTCCACATCCCTTTGTTCTCACAGGATGTACATAAAAGCTGAATGAAATAGTTCTTTCAGACACAAATTTTTAAATGAGAGAAGCTAGGAAAACAGATTTGTTTTAACAATGATGTTGTGTTATAGAGCTTCCATTACTTAGGGACTCTAAATGTCAAGGAGACAAGCCAAATATGCAGTTCCTAGAACTCAGTGAGGGGAGACAGGAAGTCTGAAAGATTTTTAGTAGTCGAATAAAAATAGGATCATTGACTTAGCTAGCTTACCTAACTAAGAATTGTTGCCTTGCACAATCTTGTGTATGAGGCAAGAGAGAGGGGTTTGCCTCAGGTTCACAACTATGGAGGATTTGTAGCTAAGTGACATCTAAATAAAGTATATAATACTCCTAACTATATTATATTTCCATAATAAAATAAGAGTAAATTGACAAGTCAAGTGACCCCCTCATATTCTCACTTTTCATCTTAATTTTCTCATATTTATGAGATGTACTTAGGATGGACATGTTTGTGATTGATGATCACAAGAAACTGGCTGGGAACTCAATTTATGTGAGAATTTTGTAACGAATTTTACACCTCACTGTTATAACATTTAAAGCACAGAGTATTTTGAGTGGGACTACCCTTCTTTTCTGTGATTATAGGTTATACTATCTTCTGACAACTAAGGCAAATGTACTTCTGTGTGGACTTAACTGACACTTCATTAGATGGCCACTTGCTTTGAACAAGCCTTTAAGACCCCAGATACTATTATTTCTGATACCTGGACACCATCTGATCTCTTCACCACACCTTGTTATGCATCTTTAGTGGTCAATGCACAAGGTATTGAGTATTGAGCAGGGTCATGCCATATAAACAAATTATTCTTAGGTAGGGCTTAGACCAAATATAAGTTCAAAATCTAGTCATACATATATGTATGGTACATTTTAGAGGCAGCATTATCAGCTTGAAAAATAATGTAAATAAACTTCTTTGGGACACTTGATATTGTTGAGATCAATATTAACTTAGCCAATGGGATAGATCTAAATGTCTGTGTGGTAGTTACATAATTTGTTGTCAATTTGAGGTTTCAGAGTGAAGGAGTGAAGGGATGAAGTCTAGGTGTCAATCAGATCATACCCAGTGAGGCCTCTGTATGGACCTGGCCTACTCCTGAGGATTCTGGGAACTCCTGTATTCCTCCCTGGAGGCAGGAGACACACACAACACACACAGTCTCTCTGCTCACTCCCCGCAAGACATCCCTGTGGAGAAGCTACATGGAGAGAGGCTGATGGAGCCAGACCTCCAGAGTCGGAGATGTCAAGTGGAGACCCCTGCCAGCACCACAATATTTACAATATCACTGGATCCACAAGACTTCCACCCACTGGTCTGTGATCTTCCCGCATTCGGCGTCATAGCATGTGATTAATTAATCTGAAGAGGACTTTAGAGGTTGGTATCAGACACTTGGGCCAATATTGGATTTATGGAACTGACATGGACTGGGTTGGGATGATTACTCAATATTCAACTGCTCTTGTATATAAAGATCTTTCTTATATACATATGAGTTTCTCTGGATTTTTTTCTCTAGTTTACTCAGACTAACACAGTATGTAAAGCCTTTTAGATTAAAATATATGAAAAATATTTTATGTATTAAATGGAAGAATCACTATTTAAGAAAGAAATAAGAATCTGACACAAAACAAAGGACAAAATTGTTTTTCCGCAGGACTTAGACATATCACAGACAGCAAAGAGAACATGAAAATGGCAAATATATGGTAGCCTCAAATTGTCAGTTATTGGGTAATCTCAAGGCAATAGAGATATGAACCAAAGTCCAATGAGCCAAAAATTCACGACTTAGGGATAGTAGCCCTCTGCTCTTTCTCATACCAGGGTATTTCATTCAGCTTAAAGTCCAATGGAGTGTTTCAGTTTCTTTTCATCTTTATCAGGTATATTTAAGGGAAAGTCCAGTTCACTCAATAAGATTCCTAAAATGAATCTCTTTGAAAAGAACTGTGATAAAACTGTATTCCACTATGCCCCCCAATGAGTTTCACCATCAAGGCAGCCTACCACATGAGGCCTATAAGAGGCTCCTCCCCCCCAAACTATAAAAAGACTCTGTTGGGAGGAGTGTTCATAGTACATATTTTTTCCTATTAGGCAAACAGCCAGCAACTTATTCTGAGTTAGTGCACCCTGTGGTGTCACCTGGAAAGATTCTCTCTAGACACAGCGAATGTTTTGTGTGAAAACAATTTCACTCAGATTTCATTTGTGATGACTGATTTAACAGAACAGTGTGTGGTTATGAAATTTTGTTTCTTGCTCCAGGAAAATGCTTCAGAAACTGATGAGATATTGAATACTGCTTACAAGGACAGCACTATGGGAAAAGCACAAGTGTTCAATTTTTTTCTCATTTCAAAAAAGGTGAAATGTCAATTGATGACAAACCTCATTCAAAACATCCATCAACTTTCTGAACAGATGAAAATGTTGACAAAATTTGTCTTGTGCTTGAAGAACATTGATGAGACGGAGATATTATCTGACTATCTTGGAGCTCAGTTCAGCGGATTTTAAAAGAAGACTTGTTAATGAGAAAGGTCTTTGCAAAAATTTTCCCTCTGCTTCTGACTTAACAGGAAAAAGTGCACTGAGAGGAAATGTGACTTGCTCTGAAAGAACAACTCCAAAGCAACCCAGACTTTCTTTCTCCAAAGTCATTACTGGTAATGAGACATGGTGCTATTCTTATAACCGTGAAAGCAAACATTAAGGAAACCAGAGGGTGATGACATCATCAGCTCTTTAAAAATATGCTATTCAAGTGAAATCAAAGATCAAGATAATATTCAATTATTTTTTTGATATGAGGGAGATAGTGCATTTGAAGTTCATGCCACCAGGTCGGACCATTATTCAAGCTTTCTCTTTAAAGGTTCTGAGAACATAGTGTAACAGTGTGCAGCAAAAATGGCCTGATTTGTGGCAGATGAGGGACTGCTTTTGCCACCATGACAATGCATCTGCTCATGAAGCCATCTCAGTGTGTCAGTCTTTGGCAAAAACAAGAACAAAAACAAAAATTCAGCATACTACTCTTGCCCCATGTACCTTACCCACTAGAGCTCACCCCGCGTGTCTCCTTTTTGTTTCCACTAATGATTTGGTTCTTGAAGAGACAGTGATTTGCAGACATAGAAGAGATGAAGAAAAAATGAGGGAGATGCTATCAACCATTCAAACAGATGAGCTTCAAAAATATTTTCAAGAATGGAATCGTAGATTTGAAAAATGTACTAAGTGCAATGGAGAATACTTTGAAGGTGATAAGGTTGTTTTATTTGGTTTTGCCTGGATTTTGCATTTACTAATGTATCTACATGTCTATCTAGATAAGATAGGCAGGATAAATAATTTGGAGATGAAAAGTGGGATATGGGACAAGGTGAGGTGGGAAACTGAGGAAAATGGGAAAAACAAGTGAATTAAAAACAAGTGAATTAAAAGCAATTGAAAGAAGAGCACAGGATGCCTAGTGGGGCTTAATCAAGGGCAATGTAGAAGTAAAGAATTACTAAACCCAAAATAAGGTCAAATATGGTGGAACAAGAGGAAAGTAAAAGAATATAGAGGAAAGAACCAGAGGCAAAGGACATGCATCTAGATACAGAAATGTACACATGCACATATGTATATGTGTGTGTATATATATATGAAAAGAATTGTGTACTCATATCTATATATTTTGAGGGGGGCATCACTGCCCTCTGGTGGTGGGAGTAGAAGGCCAAGCCTTTGCTCCTGTAGAGCCGCTGCTGGAATTGAACCTCCATCCCTGTGGGTCACAGTCCCGCACACAACCACTACGCCACCGGGGCTCAGCCACATATCTATATATTAAGAATGAAGTTTGCAGTACTCCCTTAACTCAAGTACTCACTCAATGCAAGAACACTTTGTTCTAACCAGCCGGAATTCTGTGATGCTTACCTTCCTGACATGATTGCCGAAGAGAAAAAGGGTGCATTAGCAAAATATAAACAAGCAGCCATTTAGCTCAGATGCAGCAAACCCCATATGGAAGAAGCAAACCAGCCTGTGTGATTGTGGAGGTGTCAATGGGATCAGGTATCAAGCATTGATGGGATCAGCATAGCCAATGTGAATGGGGGTGGGCGGCATGGAGTGGAGACCTGATACCCATTGTAGACAGTTGAACATCCCCTCATAGAGGGGTCACAGGGAAGAGATGAGCCAGTCAGGATTCAGTATAGCACTGATGAAACACTCAGCTTTCCTCTACCTCTTTGGTGCTGTCTGTACCCTACTATCATGACCTCACTTCTTTTTGTGTGTGGCATCACTTCCCTGGTGGGAGGAGGAAGCCCAGCCTTGATCCTGGAGAGTTGCCACCGGATTTGAACCATCAATCCTGTGGGCTGCAGTCCTGCACACAACCACTACGCCACCAAGGTTCAGCCTCATGATCTCACTTCTACCTTACAAATTGGATTATACCACAGCTTGCACACTGCTACAGATAAGAGCCCACAACACAGGGAATCCAGGATAGATAAACCCTTCAGGACCAACAATTAGAGTACAGATACCTGGAGGATTAGGGGAGTGGGGGGGAAGAGGGAGTTTATCACAAGAATCAACATTTAACCCCTTCACAAGGGGACAAATAATGGAAAAGTGGGTGAGGGGTTACAGATGATGATGTAAGACATGAAAATAATAATCTATAACTTATAAAGAGTTCATGAGGGAGGGAGGGGGATGGAGGAAGGGGAAAGAAATGGGGTGCTGATATCAGAGGCTCTAGTGGGAAAAGAATGCATTAAAAATGATGATGGCGGCATATGTGCAAATGTGCTTGACACATTGGATGAATGACACATTGGATTGTGATAAGAGCTGTAAGAGCCCCCAATAAAAGTACAGGGAAAAAGTTCAAATACTGGGGCCAAAAGACCTTTTTTTTTTTTTAACACACCCTTAGATTACTAAAAGTCAGGGCACAAATTCTGTCAAAAGTGCATGATTAGTTACATTATACAGGGCAGATTCTCTCACTGGGAATTCTTATTGAGAACCAAATTAAGCATTTCTTCTAAGGTTTGCTTACTAACAAAAGTGTGATCAAGCTCTTCAGAGCAGAAGTTAATGCTTTCTTTTCTGGTTGTACATTTCTGTACTTTCACTGAAATGAAAATTTACCCTAGTTCTGAAGGACTGGTTCAAGGAGCAAAAATATGGGTGGGATAAATGAACCATAAGCACTAGACAGACACCTTATAACATTGCTTGAGAGACCACATTAAAGGATGATATACCTGCCCTAAACTCCAATGAGTAATCTGATTTTCCTTTTTCTGGAGTCTTTTTAGAGAGGCTGAAACCTTCAATATGGCACAATACTCCGAGCAAAAGACTACTGGTTTTTCTGGGCTACCATTAAAATTCAAAATGACTTTCAAGTGCTTTAAGACTCAAAGAAAAACTTTAAAGAAAACATTTTAGGCAAAGTGTACACATATTGATTTTTTTAACTTTCAAGCAACCCAGGGACCCAATAAAGATATTAACAATATTAGGCAAAATATTTGGAAAGAGAATATCTGGAAAGCAGATAACTTCCATCTATTAATAGACTATTAGCAGATAACTTCTGTAAAACTTCAGGTTGTATATGAACAAGGAAAAATTTAGCTGGAAATGTTATTGTTAGTTTATTTCACAACCTATGGCTCTACCTTTATCAGTTTCTCTAATCATTATTTTATGAATTTAATAAATCTTCCAATGGAGGATTTCAATATGAAAGTCACGATATTTTAAAACTACAAGTTAAGCAATCTGACAGAAGTAAAAAAATAGTTGCTTACAGACATAGGGTAACTTCAAAATGTACTTCCACATATAGAATTGACTGAAACATTCATTCTGGTTAGTAGCTTGTTACTATTCTTGATAAAGTTTGTATCGACTGTATCTTATAATCTCGTCATCTTCTAGAATTCTAGGAATCTTGATTTAGACTTGTGGGCTCCAACTATGAATTGTTCTTATGTCAGGACTTTAAATCCTTTAAATAAATTGAGTATCATCAATTTTCTGCCAGGAATTTTTTGATCATTTTATTGAGGGGTCTTATAACTCCTATTATAATTCATACATCAATGGTATCACACATATCTGTACATATGCTGCCATCATTCTTTTCTAGACATTTACTTCTATTGAACCATTGTTATCAGCTCCTCTCCCCCCTCTCCAGGCCTCTCACTCTTGCAGCCCTTGATAGATGATAAATTATTATTGTTTTTATATCTCACACAGACCACTATCTCTCTCCGCACATGGTTTCTGTTGTTCTTCTCCTCGGAGGAGTGTGTGTGGTTGGTTGTTGATATTATGATTGATTCTCCATTCCCTTCCCCCACTATTCTATCTACCCTTCTGGAATTGCTATTCCCATTCCTGCTCCTGGCTTGTGTGTGTGGTGAGCTATTTTCTCTAATCTATACCTATGTACATGCTCCAATCTAATCCAAAGCAAGAGGTATCATGGGCCATTTGTAGTGAAGAGTGCCAAAGGCTCAAAATATTCCCAACAAAATAGTCCTGGTTGACTCATCCCTCCCCTATGACCCCTCTGTGGGGGATGTCAAATTGTCTACAGATGGTATTTGCTCTGGCCCTCCTGGTTTTTATTTGTTAATCTTCTTACCTGGTCCCAGTGACACCTCATGATCATACAGGCTGGTGTGCTTCCTCCATTTGGGCTTGTTGTTTCTCTGTTGGATGGCCACTTATTTCACTTCAAGCCTTCAAGACCCCAGGCACTATATCTTTTAATAGGTGGGCACCATCCACCTTCTTCATCACATTTGCTTATGCATTCATTTTGTCTTTGGTGATTATATGGGGAGGACGAGCATCTCAGATGGCAAATTTGTTAGAACAAAGTATTCTTGTATTGAGGGACGGTATGAGCATAGGCCCAAAGTCCATCCACTCCCTTAGTGTATTTCCATTTAAATATAAATACATAGAGCGATACCTCTACTTTTATGGACTAATTTATCTACATATGGATATACCTATCTTTATTCCTCTATCCATAGCTTTGCATCCTCTGTTTTCTTTTACCTTCCTTCTGCCCCACCTTCATGCTCACCATACTTCTGTCTCATAGTACTTCCTCTCAACTAGAGTGCTGTTGAGCCAAAACCCACAGGACCCCTATATCTTCCTCATTATTAATTTTAATTCCCTAGTTATTCCCTTGCCTATGGCATTGTTTTCCCACCACATCCTTACCCTGCCCTCCTTTCCCCCCAAATACCTATGGGACTATTGTTCCAGTTGCTTTCTCCTCCAGCTTCTTTTCCATGCCTGTCTTATGTAAGTAGGCACACCAATAATGGAATAAACCAAACAAACAGAAACCAAACGATTGAGAAATGAAAAAGAAAGAAAAGATACATAACTCCAGGTCTGTCTGCTGACCTTTATGTGACTCCATCTCTCCACTGGTCTTGGAAAAATTCTGGGGACTGCCTCTCCTAGCCTGAAGTCTATTTTGGTCTGCCAGGAATTTGGGTTAAATACCTCAGTGGGTCCACAGATCTAAAGTATATGTGTTAATGACAAAGCTTCACACACACACACACACACACACACACACACACACACTAAGAACCCAAACTCACTACCATCAGTTCAATGCTGACTTAGAGTGACCCCTCCCTTTGTGGGTTTCTGAAACTGTACCTGTTTGCAGAAGTAGAAAAACCCACTCTAGGGCTGAGCCCCGGTGGCGTAGTGGTTGTGCGTGGGACTGCGGCCCACTGGGACGGAGGTTCAATTCTAGTAGTGGGGCTGGGCCTCCTACTCCCACCACCGGAGAGCAGTGATGCCCCCCCCCAAAAAAAGAAGAAAAGCCCACTCTTTCTCCCAAAGAGAAGCTAGTAATTTCAAACGGTAGACTATGAGGATCATAGTCTAACATGTAACCACTACACCACCAGGTCCTAACGATGGTTAAGTCAGAACAAAATATTTTCATAAATATATGCAGTTTTAAAGACACAAGTGGACACTCTATAAACTGATGTAAACAAAAAAGTCAATCAAACATCTCAAAGTAACCATTTTTTAGCTTCAGATATAAATAAAACTTCAGTTACCAAAGTTTTTTGTCATTGTCTTTCAATTGTATGATTGCAAAATTGTTGAAATGATCTATTTGTATTATTTTCTCAATTTTACTTTCACTGGTCAAACACACCTAATATGATAATTTGCATTTACTATTATAATCGCCCATGCAATATTTCTTTATTACAAGAGTAATTTTTTCTTTATTCCAAGAATAACAACTCAATACCACTGAGGATTTAATTCCTTTTCTTGCCTCTCGTTTTCTACAATAAATCAAAATTTGCAATCTGTGTTAGGCCAGGTTGAGTAGAAAAACAAATCGATTGATACTCATATATGTTTAAGAAAGAACTTTATACCAAGAAGTAATTATATATCAAGCAAACATTCCAGTCCAGTCCAGATCAAGTCCATAAATTTGATCCTAGTCTCTAAGTCCTTTTTAAGATTCACATGGCCACATGCAATGATGTAGAATGCAGGAATATTGCAGGCTGGTGGGTGCAAAGCTGTGTGGAATCAATGGCAGTGGGCTCTGGTAGCGATCAGGGATGGTAAATGTAAAAGAAGAAAGGCTAGTTCCTAGGGCCGTCCTTAGGAGAGTACCATGCCCACATAGGGCCACCATCAGGCTGTGGCCTCGTTGACAGATTTAATACCTCTCCTACACTTTTATATATCTTCAAGTTGACATGAAATGATGCAGCCACCACAATATCACTTGCAACATACTTCAACTTATTTTTCTTTCTTCACTTTACTATATAACCTTAATTCAACTTTTGCTATCTTTCACATTGAAGCATAACCAAATATTGTTTTAATAAAGAATAATCTCTTATTTCTTCTCAAAATACCCAAAATATAAATACTATCAGGCATTCTGTTTTCTTTTTGGGCCCCTGCTCAGGTTATATTAAATTCCCTCAGTGGGTTTATCATCATAAATGTTACACTCTACTAATAGAATGTGATACACACATTTCAAACCAAGGAAGACAAACTAGCCTGTAAAAAGCACCAAGTCAAAGACAAATTCCAATAAAACCTATAGGTAAGCAGATAGGTCTAAAAGAAACAAGCCAGCAATCAAAACCACACCTTATTATAAGACACTCACTATATATATATACACACACACATACATACACATATATACACACATACATACACATACAAAAAAGAATGTCAAGTATACACAATGTTTTAACATTCTTCATGTATGTCTTAATTGTCCCGTGGATGAAATAGCCTCAAATACCTCTTCAGGGCAAACAATAGAAATACTGGAGCATCAGCTCATTCTGAGCCCATGTGGTTTGGTACATCTAATTCACCTCCACTTGCAAGTCAGATCAGTCAATGAATGAATTAGATTTCTAAGCAAGTATCACAAACTTTCTTTGCAGCTTGCAAATTACTTGATAAAATTATATTTTCAGTCAGACAGGTAAAATTTTAGTTACATTTAACATTGCATTCTTCAGCTATTATTTATGTATACCCCTTAAAATAACTCTTTATAGTTAGGAAAAAATAACACACTGTTTACACATATATGTAGGTATATATTTACTGTGTATTTTAATCACAGAAAATATTTAGTATGTGTATTATTAATTACAGCAAATATTTATTAACTTATTTGTAATATTAGCAAATCATTTAAAAGAGTTTAAAATTATTTATGTATTCCCAGACACTATAGAAATGTAGTTCAATCTATTTTAGCTTCTTGTAATCCAAATTCAGCTGCCTTATATTCTTTAAAATTCCTCTTTTGATTTAAAATACTTACTTATTAAGTTGATTTTTTGTTTGTTTTTTTAATTTTATTGGGGGCTCTTACAGCTACTACAACATTCAGTACATCATTTGTATCAAGCACATTTGCACACATATTTCCACATACATTTCCCAATATTTTCCACCTTGAGCCCTTGATACAAGCTCCTCTTTAAAAAAAACCCCAAAAAAACCTCCCCTTTCCCCTCCCCCCCTTTTTAAAAAAATTAATCATTTTATTGGGGGGCCCCTACAACTCCCATCACAATCCCTAACAACATCAATAGTATTCAGGCCACTTTTACACACACATTGCCATCATCACTCTCAAAACATTCTGCCTCCCTCCAGGCCCCCATTATCAACTCCCAATATTACCCTTCCTCCCCGCCTTCCCCTTGAACCTTTAGTAATTTACAAATTATTTTTTCACCCTGTACACTGTCCAATGTGTCCCAACACTCACTTCCCGGTTGTCCGTGTCCCAGAGAAGAGGCTACATGTAGATCCCTGAAGTTGGTTCTCCCTTTCTATTCCTCCATCCCTCCACCCTCCTGGTATTACCATTCCTATTGCTAGTCTTGATGGATCATCTATCCTAAGTTTCCCATGTTTCCAACTTCACTGTACATCTCCTGGTCTAGCTGGATTTATTTGGTAGAATTGGGATCATGATAGTGGGTGGGAGGCAGCATGGGAACTAGAAGAAGGTTGCATATTTCCTAGCTCCTACCCTGTATCTTAACTGACTCATCTCCTCCTTTGTAACCCCTCTGCAAAAGGATGTCACCTCACCTATTGATGGGCTTTGGGTCCCCAATCTGTACTCCCCCTCAATAATAATATAATTTTAGCTCATTGATGCTTGACACCGAATCCCTTCACCAACTCATGATCACACAGGCTGGTGTGCTTCTTCCGTGTGGGCTTTATTGCTTCTGAGCTGAATGGCCGCTTGTTTACTCAAGCCTGTCAGTCTCAGACGCTATATCTTTTGGTAGCCGGGCACCATCAGCTTTCTTCACCACATTTGCTTATGCACACATTTGTCCTCAGGGATCATATCAGGAAAGTGAGCATGCAAAGTTGTGTTTTTGAGTTCTTGAAGCCCAATATCTCATCCCTTTGTCTTCAGTGATCATGTCGGTAAGGTGAGCATCTTGGAATGCCAATTTAATAGAACAAAGTGTTCTTGAACTGAGAAGATACTTGAGTGGAGGTCCAATGCCCATCTGTTGTCCTACTACTAACCCTATAAGTATACACATTAATCTCTTTCCCCATCCTCACTTATAAATATATGCCCCTATGTACATACCTGTATTTGAACCTCTATAATTGTTCATTATCCCCCAGTTCCTTCCTCTATTTCCATTTGCTTCCCTCTTGTCCCACTATCATGCTCACTCTCCATTTGAGTTTCAGTATTTTTTTTCTGTTACATTAGTCTTAATCAATCCCTATTGGCCATCTCTCACCCACCTTGTCCCTGAATTTCTATCAATTGTTATTCCCTTTTTCCCGGGCTGGTCGACATCACCACCTTTCCCCCTCCTCCCCCTCTTCAATGTCCCCTACCCTGGAGCCATCAGACTTGTCATTTTCACCTCCAACCTCTTTGTCCAGTTTATCTTGTCTAGATAGACCTGTGGAGGTAGCAATATGTACAAGAAAGGTGTCCTAAAATGGAGCAACTTAAGCAAATAAAACAATGATAACAACAGCAAGAAACCCCCTCAATGTACTATGCAATATGTTACAGAATAACAAAAATAATGATAAAAATAATAGCAATATAAGGACCTGTATAAAGTTCAAGATCTGTTCTTGACCTCCTAAAGTGACCCCTAGTTGAGTTGGATGGGGTGCCAATACCCTGGCCCCAATATCGTTGTCACTCCATCTGTGACTCTACGCTCTATTGCACACTCTTAGTGCTTTGCATTGGTGTGGTTGTGTCCAATAGGGTATAATCTTGACCCCGCTTCTTCTTCGTGGCCCCAATAGGCCTTGGGTCTGCGAGGATAGCCGTATTTCTTAATGGGGCTGGCCATGCAGTCCTCTTTGTGCATTAGCTGTTCTGAGTGGGATTATTGCCCTGAAGGCTCGGTCGGCCAGGATGCACGTCATTCTCTCTTCCTCCCCTTTCATTTGATCTCATGTGCTCTGATCAGGCTTATCTCACTCCCCAAGCTTCAGCTTCAGTGCTGGCCTCCAAGGCAACTTCCTCTGGTAGAGAGGTGGCTGCCCCTATAGTTGGGGTTGGGGTTGTGTTCTCAGGCCCCTCCACTGGTTCTCCACTCCATGCTGTCATGCTGCGTTCACATGCTGGGTCTCCAGGTTTAAGTTTGGTCCTTCTTTCCCTGTGGAGATATAAACAATATGCTCCCCTTTGATGGTTTAGTGCCCCTTTCCCTTTCTACACATCGCCATTTGCCTCCCCTTCCCCCTTGATGGCTACCATATGCAGCCTTAGATTTGATGTGGCCCCTGCCATATTACCTGGGCCTTCTCCCAGGATTTTCTCTGTAGAGTAGTTTTTCCCGATGCCCCTTTCCAATTTTAAAATTATTAATATGCTTACCTCAGCAGATTCATATTGTACATGTCCTTTTGTGCTTCGCTAACTTCACTTAGCATAATTTCCTCCAGTTCTTCCCATGCGGTGACGTGCTTCATACGTTCATCACTGCTTTTCAGCGATGCATAATACTCCATTGTATGTATGTACCACAGCTTTTTAATCCATTCATCAGTTGATGGGAATATGGACTGCTTCCAACTCCTTGCAATTTTGAACTGTGCTGCGATGAACATTGGAGCACAGATCTCTGGTCGTGGATTGTTGCTTGTCTCTTCTGGGTATAGGCCCAGCAGAGGAATTGCTGGATCGTATGGTAGTTCAATCTCCATCTGTTTTAGGTATCTCCAAATTGATCTCCATAGTGGCTGTACATACCTGCA